>KN549472.1:35683-52183 GCA_000797555.1 Oesophagostomum dentatum | reverse complement strand
ATATATAATATTACAGTTACGTTCGATCGGAGCTCTATTTGTAGGTAGTAATCTGTTCTTGGATAGAAACAGATTGCCGTATTGAAATCCGCTTACATTTCCCATTCTCCTATTTTTAAATTAAAATTCGTCACTGAAGTCCAAGACCTTTGTTTCACTGTGATTCTAAGCTAAGTTTTCCAAAGCACTAAAATTCAGGTGGCTAAGTGTTTATATTGTATATGTAACCTATTTAAAGCTCTGCGATCCGGCGATTCGCACATTCTGATAAGAGCGCATAAAATCTATATTCGCTCACTCTTGAAAACAGCTACTACAGTTTTCTCTCCATATAAGAAGAAAGACGTTAGTACAATAGAGTCAGCTCAAAACAGCTCTACCAGATATTTTGATGACTTACAAAATACTGAAAAAGCTCGTTGATTTAGATGTCACCGATTTCTTACGAGTTGTTCCTGTAGTAACAAGAGGCGTGCCTTTTAGGATTTCCGAAATTACGCCTAACCATAAGTTTCAAATCAGGCCGAAGTTTTTCGTATGCAGAGTTTCTTCTTCTTCTAATAAATTTTACGTTGTAACTTTTTTCCTAACAAGTACTCGTTGTTTAGAAGACGTGTTAAGGAGTTTTTGTAACTGTTGTTTGTCTTATTTACCTCGTCTTTCACATGTACTTGCTGCTTGTCAAATGAATTCTCATGAGAGGAAAGTGAAGAGTATTGTGTACAATGTGTAGCCAATCTCAACTCTTTAGACGCGCAAGCAGTTAGAAAAACCGTAATTAAGAGAAATGAGGAACACCATAGCTGTGATGGAGCACGGACAGCAAACTCGGTCTGGCTCCTTTTGAGGCCAGCAAAAGCCGTGCTAATCAAATCAGAGGAGCGCGAGCAAAATGGAGGGCCGACGGGCACTCTCGTCGGCAACCTTTGACCAGTTCAGCACGGATTAGCACTAGTACGGAAGAGAACACTGAAAAACACGGGTTTGCCGAGCTGTTCTTTAGAGTATCTGGTGGCAAGGAGAAGTCGCACGCTCTAATGAGGGGACTTCGAATGACGATCTGAATTCCATCTCGTCACGGCAGCGAGAGTATCAATCTAGGGTGAGACTTGAGCAAAACAAGGAGCTAAGCATAAATTATGTCAGGAATCGATTCATCTTCAATCTACAAACTAAGTGGAAGCTGCTGATTCACCGGACTGATACCACTTCATTTACTTGGAGAACGTTCAAAAGAAACTCTGGAAGAAGTTGGACAACAGTAAAATAGGTGTCAAATAGTAGCTGTTGTAGGAATGCACTGTTCCTGAAGATAGGTATATGCCTCACAGGAAGCTTCCATCCTAAGCTATGTAGTGCTCCAGAAGGATTTCCCAAAGAATGCGCTTCGGCAGTAGTAGGATGATTAATCTGCGTTAAAGGTGCTCCAGAACTAGCAATGAGCTTGAAAATCCTCTTGTTTTTACTGATGCCGTACAGGTTGTTAATCAGATTTATTGCCTTACGTTTCAGCTACACGCCGTCGTCAGAGGCCTGAAAATGAGTCAATTTATACACATCAGCGTTTGATCCCATCAAGCGCCTCCTCTTGCCTGCGTGTAGCTAAAATGCCCAGGTTTTACGATGAGAGAACATGGAATTCAATAGCAATGAGCTTTTAAAATTATAAGATTAATTCGCCGAAATTCAAGTAGGCTTCTAGCTATAAGTCCTAAAGAACGATCTACATCAAGTATAGAAAAAATTAAAGCAGCAATTCGTTTCAGTTTTAGATGTGGATTTATTTGAAAATCACTTCGAATAAATCGCTTAACAAAAGTTTGTTACTTCTTCGCTCTCCTACAAAGAAGTTACCACAATTGCTAACTCTAGCGTCGTGCAAATTGAGCATAGCCGAAGACCCTTCATTTTTTTTCTATATTTTCAATTCTTAACTCATCAATGTAACCTTTTGTTCGAAATTATTCAAATATTCGAACTGCAATACTCTAACGCGAAGAACGGACAGGCTAAGGAACGTGCTGTTCCCAAGATGTAGAAGCTATTACTAAACTTCGAAATGGGTTTCATGAATCAGAAGCAGAGGTAAAAACCGCGATCGCCTCGAAAGAGCAGGTGAGACTGAAAGTCCCGTTTCAAAATATTTCCCTTCTGGGAACTTGGAGATGAAATATGGCACCTGATCGTTAAGAACGCTCGGATATTTAGCGCATAAGAACGAATGTGGGGCCTGCAGCCATTAATCCTAGGCATCTTTGAGCCCAAGGGAGGCATTATTCAGGATAAATTGAAGGTGCTTCCGAGTATGATTTCTCAGGGTTTTCGTACTACATTAGGGCACGGCCAGGACAATATCCTGCGAGACTTAGTAGACTGTTAAACATTTAATAAATAAGTGAATTGGTATCGATGGCGAAGCCTGGCAGACCTTTTTGCTCCAACATTAATATCAAACACTCATATCTAGCAGTTTTCCTTCGAAGCTTGCCCTCATAAGCGTACCAAAGAAGTACAAGGAGCTCCAAGGGCGAAAACAGAGCCTAAAGAAGGCGCATAAATCACTTTCTTTATGTCTTCGCCACATGTTCCTAGTAGCAGTAAGGAGACTTTATAGACGACGAGCAAATCTCTTTTTTTGTGGAAAACACGAAGCGTGGTCTTTTGGCGACGTCTGCCTTTTGCGGTGCACGGCTAAATTATTGAGTGAAGTAGAACTTCAAAGCTCCAGAAAACCTATGGAAATCAGTTCTAATAGGGAAGCAAAATACCGTTAAGGCGACCGTTTTTTAACGTTTTAGAAAATTAACTTAATGCATCCAGTTTTCAACCGGTGGAAGTTCGAGGCGAAGATAAAGGGGCACGGAAAGGAGAGAGAGCAGGCATTTCTAGAGCTCAGTAGCTGTCATCAGCAGAACAAAAACTATTATAGATATAAAAGTGATTAAAATAGTTTCTGTTGAAAAAAAAACAGCTAAAGTAATTACCCAGAGGTTTGAGAAATAAAAAGCTGACCCCCTCCCCCGTCCACTGAGCATTTTCTTTTCAAATGCAACTAAAAAATTGGTTGTTTACTTAATCCCATTTTCTACTATGCATTAGTAAAGAGTAGGCTGAAGGGGTGGCGTCTTTATAGAAATACACATTAAAATCCTACATCGTGGCAAAACCTTGGCGGGCACTTACAAGAAATTTATATAGCTTTGAATATCGAAAAGCGACGTTCCGTTTCGTGTGTGTATTTTTCAACGAGGATTTGCGTGAAATCTAGGTCGAATTACTCATAAATTAAATTTCTGAGTAAACTGAGTTTTCTACTCTGCTCGGAAAAGAATATGCAGCAGATTGCGGATTCGGACTGTGACTACAATACTGAGTGAAAATGTGGGAAATAAGAGGTAAGCCGGGATTTGGATATAACTTCAGGACCTATCGACCCTCATCGCAGCTCGTAGATATGTACCTATGTACGTGAGAACGTCGACAGAGCAGCTTTTTATCCGGGAGGAAAAGAATCCGATGTCTTTTTCCACTTCTATTCCACTTCGCCTGGGACTTCATTATGAGTGTGGGAAAGAAGTATGAGAGACTAGAACGAAAAAAAGCAATGCAGGTAAAAAAAGCTGTAAAAAAACCAATGTATGCCTCCGTTTTACGAAAATTCTTTTTCGCAGTTCGCATATAAGAAATATTGCTATCGAGTTATAGAACAAAGTGAACAGCTCAGCAGGGAAAAGGAGCATTATCGAGAATAGAAAAAATTCTCAGAGGAAATGGGTCCAAATAAAATAATGATCATATGAGAAGAAAAAGTAATGTCCAGCGTCTCGCCTTATCACTACACTAGGAAGTACTCTGTACGAGTAGTCTAAAACCTTTAGAAAATTTGAGTATTCGAGACTTTCAATTCGAAAAAGATTCGACTGCTTATCTTTGGGGAAGCTGGCTCCCGAATATATCCAGTTTCCGAAGTTATAAACAAGTGAATACTTAAGGACACCTGAGATCCAAAAAGTTTTATTTATGGACGAGGGCAATATCCTCGTAATTAATCACAGAAACGAGATACCTACATAGCCCATAAATTTACTAAACACACAAGCAACTGGGGAAATTTTGTCGCCATGTGACTTAAACGTGCGTGTTTGTAAAAAATTCGGGGAAAATACCTTGAAAGGCTAGCAAGACCACTATAGTAAAAGCGTCCATCTGAGCAGAAATATCCTAAGCTTAGGGTTAGGACAAAACTGCTTGTGAAAGTACTCAAAATTCAAGGGTTTGGTATGTCTAAGGATAAAGCACTCTTAAATTCAGGTGTTTTCATTCGAAATCTTATCTGTGTGAATGTTTGACTTTAAATTGCTCTTAAATAATTTCGATGTTGATTAACTGACATAGGTGAGAAGGTCGGAGCCAGGTACTCCATGGACCTATCACCTATGACCCCAAATTATAAGGAGGACCTATCATCTATCATCAAAATTATGAGGGGGACCTGTCACCCCATCCTGATCGACACGTCTGCTTTGGTGAAGGAGTATTTTTACCCATTCTGCCCGGAAATCCTCCAGAACCTTCTACCCCCAGCACCCTCTGACGAGACAAATTTCCGGGGTATTCCACCTTTGTTAAATGAATCCTTCAAAATGAATATTCTCGAGAAAGAATCCACAAAGAGAGGAAAAGAGAGCTTGCATTCGAAAATTGAAGAAAGAAGAAGCAGAAGGAAGACAAGACGGTCTTTTAAATGTTCTGTTTACGCGTGCCTGCTTACTGGAGGATGAATTATTTAGATCTTTCGAAGTTACGGCATTCAAACTGAGAACGCCTAGACAACGGAAATCCATTTTCAACCTCCAAAGTGCTGAAAATTCCTAGGCTCGTTTAGAAATAGACTTTTAAGACCCACAACAGAGCTCGACCTATCTCGGTAAGGTGCCACTTTTTTAACGCTCAGCACAAAGAGAGGCCCAAATTGAATGATTGCATATTGAGGTAAAAAGCAACGGAACATTGCATGCCTGAATTATTGCTGAGCAGGAAATTGGAGGGCGCGAAAAACGACGCCCTGCAAACTTATGAGATCAAACAACACAGATCATCAAAAAACCATATTCCCTCTATGTTTGTGAGATCTATCACAGCAACACCTGCGTTAGGTCTCATAAATAACGTGCACCGTTTCGAAGCTTCGACAACGGTACAGTCTTCCTTCAGGCTTTGCTGAAGCGCTTCTTTATCCTGAAAGCAGTACTCACGTTTTTCAAGCTTTCAATGGATTCTGGAAAACAGCCTGAAAACAGGAGAAAGGGTTCAAAAATCTCCGCATCAAATTTAATGGTTACAGAAAAATTATCCCAGAAGAGACATCGCACTACCTGCGCGAGTTCGCCAACGAGTTCTCCATATCGACGCTCGCTTGCTGCTGAGGCCTCAAATGCCAGAAGATGAAAGAATCTTACGGTATCATTTATGCTCAGCTATAATGGCGCTTCAGTTAGATCGCACGACAACAGGGACTACTCGTTCGGTAATTCGCTCAGCTACGCGCGATTTATCTTCTGGAGCTACTTTCTACGCCAGGAATAACTTTTAGCTGAGATTATTAAACCTTGATCCTTTGTTTTTGAGGTTCTCAGAACTCATGAAGGGCTCAGCAGTAGTTCTGAGCGTGGACGCTGCCTTTATTAGCAGACATTCAGTCCAAGCCTTAGTATTCGATTTCTTCAAAACTAATATTTCCCTCAGCAATTTCTCTCGAATGCCAGAAGATTCCGAATTTCCTCCGCCCTAATACTATGTCAAAATTATAAAGCAGATTCTTTGTTGTTTACTGTATACGCTACAGCAACATTCAATATAGGACACCAGCAGGGTAGAACAATGACAAAAGCTTGTTGGCGAATCAGCATACTAACCATAAGACCCTTAACTGCGAAAACAGGTAGTATCAAGAGGCACTAATGTTCATTTTAAAAAAAATTTCTAAACACATCGAATAGAGTTGTGATCCAGTCGGGACGAAATTCGAATTTTTTAATCGAATAGTCGAATTTGCTTCCGAAAAATTGTAAAGTTCGAAAAATCTAATTCTTCTAGAAAGTCCAATACTAGAGTTCGAAAAATAATTTCGAACGCAAAAGTCTGATATACATATTTTACATCATCAGTAGCTTATTGGCTCACTCGTCCTGTTCTTCTTCAAACTGCGCATTTACAGGGAAAATCTTGGGATGTTTTCCTTCTTCGAACTTACTAGCCTTCCACCAGTTTGCTGCATCTAGAATCTACCGCTTTGTTGAGCTTGTCAGCACAACAAAACGGTAGATTTTAGATGCAGCAAACTCTGCAGGTTTTTACGAGGTAAATATGAGCGCCAACTTTTTTTAGCCTACCCTTGAAAACTACTGATTATTTTCCCAAACAGTCATATTTGGCAGTCCCTAGCGCTAAAAATTTCTAACCTATCAGGCTTGGCTTTTCTACTTCTTTTAAATATTTACCTCTGCGCCAAATATAGGTTTACAGTGAAGCACGTTTGAGCAGAAATGTGGAAAGATCGGCAGCCGCAATGCTTAGTTCTATTAATAAACCCAGTCATACCATCATAGCACTTATGCCGCTGCCAAATGGCGGAAATAACAACCGTTGGTGAATCTGGCACATCTGGAGCACAGCTGGATTTAAACGCCTGCGAAGAACTTTGACCGCTGACACCGGTATTCGCACTATCGCGAATATGCGACGCGATAAAAATTATGGATAGAATTTTCCCCAACTTTGTCAAAAAAAAAAAAAAAACGTAAGATACGTGCCTATATAGAGTTTTAAGGATACGCATCAGGCTTATTAGGAGAGCTTTCGTCTTCATTTTACATGAGAAACTACATAAGAACTGAAACAGGGATGGCGCTTTTTGAGATCCAGACCTTCATTTTCTAAAAACTCTATAGAAAAAAGTCGAACCTTAAAACATGGGCGGATTTTCCTTGTATCGAGGTGGCATACGTAAAATGAACGTTTTGCTGGACAAACATCGCAGCTTTACTTTCGTTGTGAGTCGGTTTACGAACTTTTGGAAGGTTCTGAGGTCTTATCCAGTCAAAGCGGCTTCCGAAAAAGGACGGCAGTACTTTCTAAGGAAAAACAGAAGGCTAATATGTAGAAAGAAGGCAGACGCAGTGCCCAAAAGTGCTTGCTATTAAACAAGAAATTGAATTAACAGCTAGAAAATCGTCAAAGATTGCAAAATTTACGCCTCCGCTGGTCGTACCGCGGAGTTCCTTCTGAGAACATCCGTCTGCGGAAATGATTCTGATGAGTATAGGCGCCTAGACTGGTAAAAAAGCATTTTATCATTAATATGACGAGAATTTCGCTGACTACTTTTCCAAGGCGTCATAAAGTTCGCAGAGAGCCCCTTCTACGCATAGCACTTCGCTGAAGCTCTGTCGAAGTACTTCCGCTAGAGTCGTTCAGAGGCTCCTTTAAAAGTCTACTGCGGTACTGGACACGAAAATCGTTTATTAAAAAAAGACTTCTCAGCAGAAAATCTGCTAACTAAGGCTATGGAATATCAAGACAAAAAGTTTCAAATATTTGAGGAAAGTGAAAATAGCTGCAGATTCGTCTCTCTGTCCATGCCATGTGAGTATCCTCAAAAGCGTGCCTCTTATGTTGGTTCATAAATTCGCGCGGTTTTTTTTCCACCAACCAGACGTTTCTCCAACATTCTTTTCCTTGCTCATAGGTTACTAGAAAAGCAAACACTAGTACGAACACGCCGAGTGTCATGTTCCTAAATAAAGGTTTTATGCAGTAAAATTCCCATACACTGGTTCTCATTGGCCTGCTTAACGTTATCCACTTTCAACGAACGAGCTAATTCTGTCAAGTAAACTGTAAAGTGTATGTGCTTTAAAACATATGTACGCGTATGCATAGGACCGCTCAAATTAAAACAAAAAAACGAAATTCATTAATAGAGCGATATTCAAATATGTGGAATTTTGAAACTACATCTGTAGGCAAAGTAGGAACCTAAAATAATTTCTGCTCTATTCTAGCTAGTGATGGGCTATACTAAAGTAGGAACAACAAGTCTGGAACATACAGCAGAAAATAACAGGAAAAAATTTAATGTTATCGTAAAAGTTCTCGCAGATAAGCCAGAATGCGAACCTCAAGAAGGAGGAGCACATGAGCTATAAAAGGTGCACTTTTTTGCGCTATGGTAATCTTTGGGCTGTTTTAGTTTTTGTTAAAAAGCCACGCGAGTTCATGCACCAAGTAATATCGAAAGAACATTGTGTAATGCTGATTTCTGGTCTGTTTGGTATACCGTTGATTCGCCCAGATAGTGCCTCGGTCATCGCGGTTTGGTGCAATTGCGTACCAGGCACAGGGCACGGCATCGGTTGTCACTAGAAGGCCAGAGACAGCTGATTCTTGCTTGCTGCTCCAGTGACAACCGATGCCGTGCCCTGTGCCCTGTACGCAATTGCACTAATCCGCGATGACTGAGGCACTATCTGGGCGAATCGACGGTACATGATTTGGTGTTTGCACTTTTTACCCCTGCACAGTCAAACCTTGAAGCAGCTTCCTCGTTGGAGCAGTTTTTAACGACTACTACAGGTAGTACAGAAGGCTGCTTCGCCATGAGGAAAAGTCACCATCTGACTGCTTACCTAACACAAAGAGCAGATTATTCTGCCTTTTGAATGTTTTCCTATACATGGGTAGCGTTTAGATAATGAAATTTTTCTGTTCGTCACCTTGCACTCTACGCCTTGCCTTTTTATTATATTTTCTAGAAGTCACAAACACTGAAGCAATCGAACTACAACATGAGTTCAAAACGAAATCAAAAGAAAACGCTAGGGTAGGTGCTATTATTTATCCAAATGCTTTTCTTTTAAAATTTTTCTACAAAACCACAATAAGAACTGCTGAACGATACACTCTATCTTTCTCTTCTTCTTGAAATCTGGATATAACATCTCGAAATATACTTTGCCAACCTAGTTGCTAGGTGGAAGTTATTTGCCTTACGTTTCGACACACCGTCCTCTTTAGAGGCCTGAAAGGGATAGCAGTTCTTTATCTGTGCCGCTATTGTCTAACTTCTCCCCATGCTTTAATAGTCCGGAGTTTGTCCAAGGAATATTTAAATCGGCAAATCTTATCACTGTGAACGAACTCTGGAAAAACTCTAAAAAACAGACTATGATGACGTGAACGAAACGGAGGCTTTATCGATGAAAATTTAGCTATCAATAGCAGCAGCATGAAGTGCAATACACAGTGATGCACACGAATTCCCACTTCAAAGATCCCTGCGAAAGTGCGTGAAATATGGCAGCTCAAGCACCATTACCAGATTTACTTTTTCTGTCGAAGTAGTAAAGAAGCAGTTCCGGCAAGACGAAGATGTCGCGCCAAAGACGTCATCAGAGTCTCGAATCTGCATAGAAGCAAAATTGAGCAAACCAGAAAACAGCTGTTTTTTGTTTACTCAGGTTTGGCTTCTGCTTAAGGAACACATGCTGTAGTTCAAAAGAAATTATGAATAAGATTAGTCCAAAAGAAGTGCAAGCATATTTGTATAAGTGTAGTGTAATGTATCGTGTTGTAATGTAATGCACGAGCATAATGCCTGAACACGAGACATCTTCGTAAAAAGGAAATGAAAACAGAAAAAAGCGGATGTGGGAGAAACCAGAAACGAAGGTGCAACTCTCTGCTATTGATCCGAATCAGCGAGAATTCACGAGGTGAACTGCTGACGCGAAGCCTCGTCAGTATGCATTAAATTTGGAGGGAGTCATCTGTCATCGTGCAAAAAGAGCACTCCTGATTGACGAGCGTTTTTTCACACAAATATAATAGTTTTTTTTCGCGTGGGAAAAAAAATTCACCAACTCTAAGTGCACTAGTCTAAAAACGCATACAAATAAGTTAATTTAGAGAAAAATGTGAGAGACTGGATATACGCAATTGACACAAAGCAAACTCGCTTATAAAGCAAAATTACTAGAAATGGAAAGTGCAGAAGAGCTCGTCTTTATGCTCAATGCCGCTCGTTATAGGCTTTTTTTGCAGTCGCTTCAACACTTTTTTTTGCTTCACGAGATAGAATTTCATTGTGTAGAACAGCCGAGTGATCTAATTTTAGGGCAATGTGAGGGCATGACATCATGCAGCGCGTTCAAAAGCACATAAATGAGAGATGGATTCATTTCAATGAAGAATCGTACGCAAACAGCCTCTTACAAAGAATTACGGATATCACTGAATGAGCAGAAACCGGGATAGCTAAGCATAGCGGGAAAAGCAATGAGGATGTGGCGGAACAGAATGCCTGGCCACAATACTTTGATATTCATGAACAGGCATATCCCCCGAGTGCAATCGGAGCCTCAACGGCTATCATAGTAGATGACTATACAGCACAGCAGCGTAAACTTCCTGCTTAGTCTGTAGCCTTTGCATAGAACACAAGTTGAGCTTGGGGATACTACGTAGCAAGATAGTAGGGAGAGTGCAAGTGCTAATGAAACCCAGATTTTGGTTGATCATCTTTTGTGGAATGCCCCAAGGTTCTATGGTGGAAGTGCCAAAAAACCCTGTGCGTTACATTTTTCTACCTTTGCTTACTCCTATATAAGCTCTTGCTATAACAGTGCATCATCACAGTCTCGTTTGGTTCGATTTTAGTTCAGTGACATCAACAGGTAGCCATAAGAAAGAAAACGACTCATTCTCAGATAGAGACAACTCGTTTCTTATCGAAGACTTACATAGTGAAATTAAAAAGCCCGAATATACACTTTTTTGTGCGGACTAAGACCAGTGAGGTGTTCAGGGTCAGGTACTCGCACCCATACGAACTGGCTGAAACTGCAGGGAGCTTAATTTTCATCACTTTGGACATGTATGTATTGGCCCTGCCCACTTCACTCGTCTTAGCCAGCAAAAAAGAGAGTATTTGTGATTTGTGCTGGTACACATATCAAATAACCTAGCATCTATAGATTCGCGGGTGCACAGTCGAGGTCTGTCCAACGCTTGACACATCAGCTGATCACTATCGTGCCTTCTTGAAAATGCACAGCTTTTTTCAAGCATTGTTCAGTCGTGTTTCGATAAGAAGCTTCGCAAACTATTTGTTTAACAGAAACCAAAATTTCAGAAATGTTAATCTTAACTAAGAAAATTGATAACGTGCGCGAACTATGGAAGAAATTTGTTGAGCACCTTTGACGGGCACGTTTTCCTAGCATTACTGTTTTGCATAGAGAACGGATCACATTGTCTGCTGCGACAGCATTGCATCGTTAAATACCTAAGCGAACTAATCGACAGGCGATGATGTCTACAATCATGCACCTTACAGATTGCCACGATTTTCGTACTCTACTGTACCTCCATTAATGCAGTAGTGCCTCTAAGTGTGCGTGCAATTTGCATATCTAATCACCTTGCATAGGTCACTTGCACAGTTCGAGAAATTTTTCTATCAAAATGGCCTATCGCATTTCAGCTGCTACCTGAAGCTCCTCGGCATAAAAGAGAAAAAGCGAGAAAATCTGCGTAATGTGACTTTATACTACGACTCAAGAACTTTGCTTGTGAGAGGATAATCGGTCAAGCCCATTTCAACACTTATTAGAAACATCATGGAGACGTCAGCAGAATAAAGCCAACATGATTAGTAGCGTGTGACTGAATAGGGCTACGAAGCTAGGAAGGTCAGATCCTGATGAGTTCAAATCCATCAAAGTGCACTAAAAGTCAAATAGATTCAAGTGCGACACTAAGTATTGGGAGAGCCGACCACACTATTAGCGAGGGGCATCACTAGGGATACAGGCTAACCCGGCTTTAGGGATCGGCGTGTCTGATAAAACTGTTTGCGACTCAGCTCGTTGTTGCAGAAAAAAGCATTGGTTATCGCCCTCAACATTCTAAATATACGCTTGAAACTCGCTTTGTTCTCCAAAATGTAATATATGTATAATGTAATATATTATATATAATATTATATATACTTACATAATGGCTAGCGTTTTCAATGAAGTGCCGTTCTCCATTCTCTATGAGTCATTCGTACTAAACTTCTATTTGTTTTTTTTTTCGAGCTATAGATGGTTCTAATCGGAATAATCAGGCACTGCCGGCAACACAGTGTACGAATCTAAGCCCACGCCCCCCACTACCCCACTAGCCGGACAGAGGAGTCAGTTAACTAGTTGCTGGACAGTGCATGGTTATAGCAAGGTTACATAAGTACAGGCTCAATAATACCCAGAACGAGTAGGGATTCGATCGCTCACATACTTCACATCTAGTTTTTTTTAGCCTTATATGAACCTAGCCAGCAGAAAAGATAGATTAGGAGATCTTGAAATATCTACCCATAACCTTCGATGTCGTTTTTAAAAGCGGAACCCTCAACGTACGCAGACCTAACAAGAAATTAGTTCTGTTGGAATTTTTACCAGCATTTAATAACAGCGCCTATGGTTTCGCTGTTTTTATAGAACTTCATTTGCAGTTTACATATACGGAGAATTAACGAGCTTCTATTACAAGCCAATTAGCCAGTCTATGGCTTTCGTCTTTATAAAAGCGCTACTTTCAAGAAAAGCAGCTGCCCTTTTACAACTAAATTAAGCAGGCTAAAAGAAGCCATGCCTGTTTCACTTTGCGATTAAACAGCTTCTACAGAAAAAAGCATCTCGAGTCACTGTGGAACTTTAATAAAGAAATGGGCAGGCCTTTCTTACAGATTATTCCATCTAACGGCGACTTGACAGGCTTTTGTTCAAAACAGGACGTCAAAGACAAATCAGCTATAGCATTATTGCGATACCTAAGCAGCAACTTTATAAGAGTGAAGCATACTTGAGACGAATACTCATTCCTGTAAGAGCACATAGACTCCATGCAGAGGGAGTGAAATGAAAGGAGCTTTTTTGAGTGTTTGGTCTGCCTCATATGATTAGGCGCGTACTTATGAGGCAGCGCGTGATGTAACTGAAACTCCTGAAAATATACAGCAAGCATTTACTAAAATCTTTCTACCACTCCTCGCTCGGAATGCTCCTGAGATAAATGCTGCTGCCTATAGACTAAAATAGGAAGCAGAACAAGGAAGCCACCAATTATTACTGCTTTGAGACCTAAATTTGAACAGCGAGGGCAAGGGCAGAACACCCCTTTTACTTTTTGCATGAAATTTTCCTGATGAAGCAGAATAAAAAACGGATGTCTTCAGCGAAATTAGCCATGACGTTTCCTCGCCAGAAAACGAAAAGCCTCAGCTAGACGACGGCCGACGCTCGAATACGGCTAACAAAGTACAAAAAGCATTCGAGCTGCGTTTACCCATATATGTGTGTTGGGTCACTTTTCAAAAGGAAAAGAACACTACGAAGGGAAACACTTCGTAAGAGAATCGATAGAAGACCGGAACTTTTATAATTTGGATGAAAAAATCTTAATAAAATGAGCTAAGACTGGCATGCATGTGTAGAAATGAGCTCCGCAATAAGGCTACACTCCGGCATGTGGGCAGAAAAGAAAAATCCACAGGCAATTAAGACTTAAGTAGAAGAAATAGCGCATTAGTAATGCAGATCACATGTAATGCGATTAAACGGGAACATGTGAGGCTGAGTCGACGTCGTCAGGCAGAAGATGGCGCGATTACACATTGTGGCAGATGATGAGGGTTAAATTATATCCGGCGAGCTCAAATACGTCAACGTTAAGCCGGAATTTTGCATAACTTACTCTAGCTGATCATGTGCACATATAAGAGCAGATTCACGTAAGTATTTCGTGGAAGACCATTTCACTCCATAAGTATAATTCTCCGAAGTGACTTGTAAGCCTAGTGCGCTAGAATTGATCGCTGAAGCCGATAGAGTGACAAACAATAAAACTATGATAGTAAATCCGCCACATGGCGACGGTCTCACTGTAGAAGATTTTTACAAAAATATCATTGCTTGCATACAAATCGCGAATTTTCCCGAAATAAACACGACGAGTAATCATGCTTAAAGGCAGTGTACTACAAATCTGAGTTTCTGCACATTTGGTACTAATCGACACCTTTTGATCCTTTCTATCCATTGCAGAAGTTTCAGCGAAAAGCTCCTAGCCGTCTTCGAGGAAAATTGTGAAACAGCAGTCAAATTCGCAAGCATACCGAGCTAATCACACGACGTCATTCCAACGAACGCGCGAGCATTTTGAGGTATGGCTAGCCATTTAGCGTCCGTTGGTATCCCGTTGTAGGAAAACGGTGTGCTAAGGGCCAGGTACAACGAACCAGGAAAAAGTGAATATGAGCGCAAGTCTCTAGAATCGAAACGGTAAGTACACTTCGCTACAATCTGTTTAGCAAAACACTAGAACAATGATCAATGAAAGGTCAACAACACGAAAAAGCCATACAAAAAGCGGCGAGAGTAAAATAGCTTGCTTTTTTTCGTTGGAGAAGGGAAAGTGAGAGCCGAGATCGAAAGACTTCCGCGCATATTCGCTTTTTTGATTCGTTGTACCTGGCCTTTAGCACACCGTTTTCCTTCAACGGTACACCAACGGACGCTAAATGGCTAGCCGTACCTTAAAATGCTCGCGCATTCGTTGGAATGACGTCGCGTGACTAGCTCCATATGCTTGCAAATTTGACTGCTGTTTAACAATTTTCCTCGAAAACGGCTAGAAGGTTTTCGCTGAAACTTCTGCAATGGATAGAAGGGATCAAAAGGCGTCGAATTTGCAGAATCTCAGATTTCGTGATACACTTCCTCTAAATTCATAGCTGAACGAACATCACTGATGAAGATTTTCGTCATGGTAACGGATGATGTCCTCCTTCTAGCCACTTCTCCTGTTTCTTAGGTGCAGTATAGAGCTGTAAATTGACCCGCTATGGGAAAATTTGGAACTTCGGTGAAGTTTAGTAAGCTCAGAAGTGAGCTGTTCCCGACTTTAAGCTAGAAATAATTTCTCAGATTTTCGTACGACTCGAACCGTGAAAAAGTAGGATTTCCATTACTATTATTGTCAAGACGCGAACTCGGGTGAGGCTAGAAACTTTCGCTTTTGTTTTTGAGCTCACTTTTACTTAAATGCGTTTATCTAGGCAAGCTTTCCGCATTTACGAGACCTATAAAAAGCTATCGCAACTTTCTCATGCTTTTACCTATTCTAGCGTTTTTTTTTTAATATAAAGGAAGAGGTATGTACGGAGAACTTACTTGACTTCTGCGTGGGCGTAAATGATCATCAAATAGAAGAAGTAGTAAAAGTAAAATTCTACAGCAACAAAATGAGAGCAAAAAAGAGAAAAAGATAGCTAAGTGATAACATAAAATAATCGAAAAAGTGGGCAAAACCGAGAGATTTATACAAAATCTCAGATATCCCACCATAAATGCACGCGCACAAATCGTGTGAATTCCTCATAGTGAGCTGTAGGCGACGTGACCGCTTGTGCTGCAATGCATCGCTTGTTCGTGCACCTGAGTGTGGGTCCTTCGCAACGCGACCGCCGCGCGCCTCTGATGTGTGACCGCCGAAACAGCAAAAAGGTAAGCTCTTTCGTCCTTTCTTGATTTTTTTCTTTTACTGAAAAAAAAAATTATCTAGAAAGGGGAAAACACATGTTTTTATTGTTTTTTTTTCAGCTAGCTCTAGAGGAGCACAGTGGCCGCGTTCTGAATGACCGGCATCAGACGCACGAACGCACAACATCCTCTTTCTCATTTCGTGTCAGAATATTCTGTAATTTTGCGTAAGTCAGCAGTCGGTGCGGGACCAGCGCGGAGCCATGCGAGCAATTGCAGTTGTGCCGCGCCGACCGATGAATGACCAATCGTAGCGGTCTACGGAGGTTGCTCGCGTCGCTCCGCTCCTGTCCCGCACCAATCGCATTTTAAGGGCCGTATGCATGATTCACATTGAAGGTGGAGGAAAATAGATTAGGTGAACTCACGAATTTCCCCTGTTAGTTGCGGAATCTCCCGATGCATCGTTCATCTTTGCAAGTGTGAGTTCAACTGTGTTATTACACACGCCGCGCGACAACGGAAATACTGCTGGTGAACGGATTTTCCCCCATCGTTTCCGGTGGGGGACGAATTCCTACCACCTTTGAGATTTTCTTCGTTCTCCTGTGAATGATGCATCGCGGGATGCCACCTTCGAAGGGGAAATGAGGCGTTGGGAGGAATCTCAACCCACTTTTGTAAATGATGAGTACGGTCCTAAGTGAAGCGGCGGGATATGCTTAACGAAAAGTGAGACAGAGGTTACAGTGAACTAACTACGGCGTTACTGCAGCTGTAAACAAAGATCGTAAGCGAAATGAAAACCGAAAGGGTGGAGAATATCAAGGATACGAGGGGAGCACAAATTAAGCTAAGCAAAGCTCTACAGATCTGTGCAGATTAGCAGAAGTGTAGCCGCTGATCTTAGCTCAGA
>KN549470.1:79743-95570 GCA_000797555.1 Oesophagostomum dentatum | reverse complement strand
TCAGGACAAAAAGTGCTTCACGAGTAAAACGAATAATAACAGCCTGCTGCCAAAACTCACAGAACAAATTCGGAAGCAAAATGGTTAACATAATTTCATCCATGCAAATCTTGGACTACTAAACCAAAATTCCAAAAATAGCAATTGGAAGCTGTTTCTATGACCAAGGATCTACTTGTACCAACCTACAGAGAGTAGGAATAAAAAGAAAAAGAAATCAGGACTTAGGGATCTTACAGTAGCCCAGTTACATACAGCACTAGCTGAATAATCTGATGCTTCGGATCTTTGAATAATATTCAAGTTAGTCTAAAATTCGGGTTTTTTTGGAAAATGAGCCGAACTTACCCTAGTATAGACTATGTTCCGAACATATGGTACATAGAACATGTGGCAGAAAATGCTAACCATTTTCTATGTCTGCACGATTTATAAAACACCCAGCAATCACTGCGATATAAATAGAAGGCACTTCTTTTCGCTTGTGCCTTGGGTAACTAGGGATGCTCGAATGAAAACTTCTTTTGATTGCCCTAGAACTGGTATTCGTAAAAATGGTTTTGCTGTTCGGACTGAATCTTCGTTTCTCTGAGTAAATCCATTGCTCCTAATGTGTCATAATGTTTTTTTTAAGTGCATGGCAGCAAAGGCACATCTCAGCTACTAATAAGTAAAGTGTTACTGTCGATTCACCCAGATAGTGCCTCGGTCATCGCAGTTTAGTACAACTGCGTATGAGGCAGGGCATGGCATCGGTTTTCACTGGAGCAGCAAGCCAGAAGGCTGAAACAGCTGATTCTCGCTTGCTGCTCCAGTGACAACCGATGCCGTGAGCTGAATGGTACGCAATTGCACTAAACTGCAATGAACGCACTATCTGGGTGAATCGATGGTACCTTCTTCAGTTAGTGTTGGACTTTTAATTTAGTACTCGTATGAGCTGTGCTTGTCTTCTTTGTTTGTTCTTGCTTTTGGTTAGTAGTTTTGTTTTGTTTTTTAACGCCTGCCCTGTGTGGACGTCAACAAATAAATAAAATAAAGTGAAATAAAATAAAATCTATGAATATCCTTAGCCAACGTTATTTCTTCATGAAAAACGTTAATTTTACATAGGCTTAAATCACCAACACATTACTTCTGCTACAAATATCACACTGACTCAACTCTTTACATTTAAAAAAATGAGGGTAGCACAAACAACTATACGTTTATACTAGTTTACTTAGAGAAAAATTCATGAACTAAAGTTCCACTAGCTTTCGTTTACTAAAGTAGCCTAAGTTAACGAACTTGGACTTTCGAAAAGAGAAGCACCCCAAGCTCCTTCAGAATTCATTGATGGGTGTACTCAAGTTCGTTGGCCAATTTTGTAGGCCTATTTAACTAATTAACCATCTATGAACAAAGTAGGAAGGGAGACTTTGGGTACACTCTATTCTCCTTGTACCCAAACAAGATTAAATTTTCTAACTATGACAGGAGAAAATAAAAGAGATGCCGACGCAAAAAAAAATCTCGCAGGCGTGTTTGTAAAATAAAAATCTCTGAGGGATTTTCCAATAATTTCCAAGCAAAAGTGGAACAAACAAGGAGCTAACTCTAATAGCTTTCCGGCAAACTCATGAAATTTCTAAACGTTCCAACAGCTTTTCAGAACAAGAGGGCAGGGAAGTTAAAATGAAAATGGCTGCTTGAGGACGAGAGAAACAGAAAAGAAGAAACTTTTGCTTTAAATTTTTCTTTAGAAGAGCTTCAACTAGAATCAGGAGTCACAATGTTTGTCTATAACCACAACAATGAATTTTCACAACTCATTTAACGTAGCTCATAGAAAACTCACAGCTTAGATTTACGACCTGGTCGCTGCCTTCGTCACGGAGTGATGTTAGATGGTTGAGCAAATTGTTCTCCCTCGTCCCTCCATTGGATATTATATAGCCATAACTTGAAAAATAAAACTAATAAATTGGAAGTCCTAGGGTGAAACTCAACATATCAAACAGTTCTAGATTCTGAGACGTAAAGAAAAAAATGGAAAGATGACAAAGGAAGAGATTCTCATCGCTTTAGGGTAAAGTTTCCAGCAAAGCAAATAGCTAAATTTTCAAGGCAATCACAGCCTCAGCCTGTTCTCTAAGCAAAAATGTCTCCTATATATAAAATCGCTCAAAAATGTATTACTGCCAAGGTACTGCTTATGTAAGGTTGAGTCAAAAGTCTTGCCACTATTCACTTTACCGCTCTAAATGTGGCAATTATTGTGATTATAAAAAGAACTAGATTTGTTCAGAAACTACCAGTTAAGCAATATATAATGGTTTGTCGTCTGCTGAAAATACTTACGAAGACTTTAGAACATTCATAAAGCAGAACTTTAGAACATTCTTAACATCAGGAACACTGCACGCTCAAACATCGCTGTTTTCTCAATTATAGAAAAAGTAGGGGTAAGAAAACCAAGAGCAAATCTTCTCAGCCGCGAGGTTTCAGGAAACTTTATGTAGCAAGCCAAAATAGAAGACTTCGCCCACCCATGCTTGGAATAGCACGGAAGTCCGACTCCGTTTTCTACAAATTAAGTTGATGCGACCCAAGGTCAGTTTTGATGCGACTCTTGGCTTCGGTCGCATCTCAGTCGCATCAAATTATTTCCCTTAAAACGGACGAACTACAAGATCTTTTTTGAACAGTAAAATAGGGCTAATCCTCTAGTTTCCCCATGGTGCAGTGTTTCCTGAAAGCTTCCAATATGAAGAAAATAATCACGTTTTTCAAACATGCTTTTGATGAAAATCGAAAATTACCAGTATTTGTCGTTGTACAGTTCTTCAGGATTTGAGCGTTTTGGCAATTCTTTTAGAAGATTCTATGGAGCGAATCTTCTTCTTTGAAAAGATATATAAAATTCACGAGTTTATTTCTTTTTCGAGGAGTTATGCATGTTTTTGTGAACCCCAGTTTTTCCATTTCTCAGGAGTTTGTGCGCTCCACGGGCGCTTACGCGCGCAAGGGCAAATGTTGCGCCAAGCTAAAATTCGGAATTTTCCATGGTGGTACCGCGTAGCCTCAATGCGTACGGAAGGTTAGCGCTCCCTTCCTTTTTCTGACATTCTGCTGCTCATCGTTAGGTTCGCGGTCGTCCTAAGGGTTTCGAAAAAATCCTGGACGGACAGGAGTTTCAAATGCAAGAGATTAGATGGTTGTAAGTTAAAATTTTGGAACTGTCGCAACTACGTTTGACCCTAGTATCAGCTTTAAAGAACTATTAGTTCTGCATTATCACAACTACCACTATAATTACTTATTAGCCAGGATCATGTTTCATCACAAGAATTCTACGTAGAATTATGTAAAATCCCCAGATCACACCATTTTGGCCTAAATTGTATTTCTGTTACCCTATATCAGCAAAAAATAGAAGACGAATAAGGAAAGAAAAGTAAAAAAAATAAAAGAACAGTAAACCAGTAAATAAAAAAGTGATGGGGTGGCTAGTGGGAACAAAAATTTAGACGCGACCGCACGTGTGCAAACCGTTGGAATTTCTCTAGATTTCTTGGGGCTTGCTCGGTATCTAATAAGACTATTTTTGAAATAATACTAGTAACTCACTGTCTGCAAGCTTCAGAAAAGTAAAAACTCCTCCTAATGTGCTACTTGTGCTCTAGGAAAAATCTTGTAAAATTGTGTCGCAACTCCATCGATAGATCAATACAGTAGGCGACGGTTGAGCAACGGGTCAACGATGAAGGACAGCTCCTTGGAAATAGGTATCTTTCCGTAGTTAGGATTGAAATACGCTGATTTTTAGGCATGCATTTATTACAGTGAAACAACTGACGTATTTTGCAGTTTATTTCAATGTTTCACAACTTTTGAAACAGCTCGGCCGGCGATAGATCAGCAAGGATGGTGGAAGATACGCTAGAGCATCTTATCTTCGGTGGAAATTCGTCAGCTCCCCTATGGGCCTCTACTTTGCTGAAGTAAAATGTAAAACATAAAAAGTTAAAATTCAAGTTGCTTAGTTTAAAACCCCCAATTTCGCAGAGGTCTTTATCTTATTAAACTAGTACTCTAGGAAGCTGTTTTACAAGTCAACTGAACCACTTGAAATGCCAAGGATCTCAGATCAATGTAGCATCAATGCGCTCGTAACTTTACTAGAAGCTTCTATTGTTTAAGCGATGATTGGAAAAAGCAAGACTACCTCAGAAAACCACAAAAGTCGGCATGGAATTAGTAAAACTTTCTTTATGGAGGCGGTAATCAATGAGCTCTTGGGATGTAGAATTTGCAAGTTTATTTCCGGAAACACATCCCGAATTTACTGCAGACAAAGTCCTAGAATTAAAAGCATTCTGCGGAGAAACTAAATTATCCCCATGCTTTTCAAGTCCTATACCCAAATGTGACATCTTTTCTTCATTTGAAAAAGGGAATTAATTTTAAGCAAACCACCTGAATTGAACTTACCTTACACACAAATTACTAGACGCAAACACTCGAAGCTTTAATCTGATAAAATTCAGTTTAAAAAAAACTTGTACCAGGCTTTACTACTCTTAAAGTCAGCATTCACGAAAAAAACGAATTTTGAAACTTTTGCATTTTTAGAATAATTTCCAAAAGGCTTGTCCAAAGGCAAAATGGCAAATCATAAAATTTGCAATTCACAGAGAAAATGCCGAAAACGTGTCTATCAAATTAGGAAATTGGACGAGTCGTCCCGTCAACAGGCAGAACACCATAGAGCAGATATGTGACAAAATAAAGTTAGAGAAGAAGGTAGCTGTAAAAACAACCATCACCGGTTATCCGGAGCACAGCGAGAATGTCTAGTGGAAATTTTGATGTCAAAGATTCTAACGATTATGAACGTCCAAAGACAATTTTACATAAGTAGCGAAAGCTCAGGATTTCTATAACGAACTATAAAAGGTTCGTTGTAGAAATCCCGAGCTGTAAGAGACGCAGAAGTGGGAGTTTTCAGTTTCTACTATCTCTAAAATATCGTATCGTATTCAATGGGCCCCTTTTGACAGTGAAAACAAGGATATGATTATTAGCGTGGGTGTTGCCTTTAACAGGCAATGACCACTAGACGGTAACCAAGTAGGTTTTCATCAAAAGCAGGCATAGAGATATTATTTATTGATGGATGCACACCCTAAGCGAGAATCCACACGGAAAAATATTACTTGTGTGGAATAACAAGTTGTGCAGTTTCGTGCCAACATGCACATGCATAAAATACATACAAGAATAAGTTCATGTGCATGTCTCAAAAGTTTGGGCTGTTCGAGAGGGTTCGGCAAAAAAGCAGCGACCAGTAGCAAAAAGCCGACAAGGGTTCAGTCGAGGTAATATATGTGCAGTGCCCTCGGATGCAAGCAAAGGCGAATAATTTCCGATGTAGAGCCGTAGGCGTTGATTTAGGTCAGGTGCTTGGCCAGAATTGCGTTTCAGAATTCAAGAACGCTACAAGGGCGTTTTGAGAGAGATCTCGTGAACGTCGAGTTGAATATAGGGCTCTCCCCAATTTCGTAAAAAGAGTTAAGTGTCCCAAAATGCGTGAGCTGGCGATTTTTTATGTCTGCTAGTAGTAAAACGATAGCAAGTCTGGCGCTACTAACAAACAACACAGGGATCAAATTGAGAATTCGAGAAAATGGCAAACAATTATATGCACATAAAGATTAGAGATCTAGATTTTCGGGAAGGTTCCATGAACGCAAATTTCCACAATGGGAAATTAGTAAGATAGGGCAAACTTTGAAATTACGAAAACCATAAGAAAGAGTAAAGTACATGGTATATTAACAAAATAACTATCATAAAATCATGTTCATAGAAATCACTGTTAGAAACTTAGCGAAACTGACTTCTTTACAAGTTTTTCTCTCTTTTTTTTCTTGTTAAGTGTGAGATGGTTTCATATAGTCGAAAATGCTAATATACTATCACTTTATACACCACACTAATACACTACTAGTAATTTTCCAGCCTTTAGAAAGTTCAGTTTTCTGAGAATGTGTCAATCAATAGCCTATATCTTAGAAGGCCCCTTCATTAACAAAACTGGTTAAATATGAACATCCAAATTAGCCGAAACGTTCGCGCTTTTTGTATTCCTGAAGAGCCCTCAGTCAGAAAGACTAAAAAATGCACAAGCGCTGGATTTATCCTATAAGTTCAGCACCTTTTTTTAATAGCAGTATTAGTATTCTGTGCTGTTGTCAATGAAATTTAACTATCAAAATGCAATCCGAATCGGGCGCTTCTTCTTCTACAATAAAAATCTTCAGTAGCAGTTCCAGAAGTCCAGTTTCTGTAAAAAAAAAAAAAAAACAGATGCTTGCAAAGACCCACTAGTTCAGCATTGACGACTTTACCGAAGTGTATTCCCTTCAGGTTTTTAGTATAAATGGTTAGAAAACAGAAAAAGTAAGGAAAGTTCATGGCTATTGAAAAGCCAAAGATTTGTAGCCTTTCTCGCTCACATTTCACAGGAAAACCCCATAAAGCGTTTCTGAAATTTCTAGAAAATATTGTAACAACTGCTTTTTCAAAGCAGTTCAATCCTTGCTCATAAAATTTTTGTCAAAGTCACTGGTGGTCCTCATCAAATAATGGAATACCGCTAAAGAGAAGTTATGGATAACTCTTTGGAGATTTAAAAATTGCTTAAAATTCTGTAGCTGCAATGGCAAAATCTAAACATCCCACATTAAAACGTGAAATTTAGGTTCGACGATTCTCTACACGGACAAAAAGGAGCTGTCACCCGAGCAATGGGAGCGAATAGTCGTAAACGATTCGAGAAATGTGAGTCTAACTTAGCCGATCCTCGTTTACGGAGAAACCGGGTAAATGCATCCGAGTGCAGAAGTCCATAAAGTCCACGATGTGATTCGCCCATGGATCCCTTTTGTCTAAGTGCAGGACCGGGGTTGGGACCTCATTTGACCAAATCTGCTGTATCTGTACCTATTTAGTACTTATGTATATGAATCTAATTTACTCCTGGAGGAAAGCATAACATACAATAAGCGACAATTTTCCAGTTTGCAGCGAGTAGCGGAAATTTTCGAGTATACTTATTACTAAGATTTCCTGAAATTCATACACTGTTTTCGCTCTGACGAATTTCTCTCTGAAATTTGCAAAAAAATTTTTTAATCTCAAAACAATAAGGGTCAGCAAGGTATTATCCCATATCATACTTTAAAAAGGCTATCTGGAAAATTAATCACTGACCATTCAGAACGTTTTTTTTAAATCTGAGCCGATGTCCTCAATTAAGACTTCAATAACAAGCGTTGACACCCGAGTGTTTTTTTCTATAAAAACTTAGTACGAAATTACCAGGCCATAGTTTTGTTTTGTAGTCTACTCTTTCACTACACTATAACTTCAACTCCCTTATTTTATCAGCTCGGTGGAAAAGCCTTGCTTTTTTTAATTCTCTTTTTAAACGTTTAAAAATGTGCTCATAGTCCACCCTGTGAGTAGGTCCGGATATCTTTCAAGGGTGTAAGACATAATGTCGTGACCAGGCAGGGGCCAGCGCCGCCGTTATTGACCAGCCACTCCCAATGTGGGTGGATCCAACCAATGATGCGGCGCAGGCCCCAGTCTGCTCACGACATTACGTTTCGCAGAGCAACCCCACCTTAGAAGACTGTTTCATCCGCAAAAGCAGATTCAAAGGATTCAAGAAAAGAGAATCTTACATAGAAAGATCAGCTCTAGAAAGTGGAAAAAACTTGTGCCTTCTTTACTGTATTCTCTGAAGTTTCCAACAGCACTTTCGAAAAAAGTTATAATAGCAGGGTGATCTGGTGGTAAATTCTTTAATGTTTTTCCATTAGGAGATGCTAAGGATGCTAATGTAAACCGGTAATTCAGTAGAGATTAGTACTCGCCGAAAAGCCGTAGATTGAAAATCTACGGCTAAACTATAGTATGAGTAATTTTACCTAGCCACGACTAACCTTTCAGAACTTCACCGTTCTGGTTGTAAGCGTTCCCGCCAAAAGCGATCCTAGTGCTCAACCCCATCATAGTTTGCTTTTATTTATCCAAAGAAAGAAGGAAATTTTGAAATTAGAACCTTCGATTGCGAACGCGAAATATGGGAGTTCTAGGAATGTGCACGTTTTTTTTTAGAAAATTAAGGAATCGAACTAACACCCGTCTCTCCCATCCGGATAGTAACTCTAGCTTAGTTCTATCTGGATGTCACTTGAATTCTTACTATAGTCTTGATGGCTGCAAAATTGTAGGTAAAACGCGATGAAGCCAAGCTTTATATTACAATGTATTATCATAGAAGATTGCCTTCAATCGCTAGCTATTTGGGTCTTTGTATATCAGTTTGCGGCATTATTTTAGAACATAAAATGAAGCTTACAAAATATCAGATAGCGCTAGCATCTCTGCTTTTTTGTAGTCTTTTAACAATGCATCAAAAATGCAGCTATTTTTAGGGCAACTATACATAAAGAATACTCGAACACTTAACAGTATGAACTTCAGACCACAGTCCGACTCAACCACCTTCGACAGGGCACCCGCTACTCGGTTCAAATCATCCCTCGGCTTGTCGGTGGCGGGTCCGACTATACCTCAAGAGCTTTGTTCGAAATGAAGACTGACAACCGTTAGTTCGGAAGCTTTTTCAATCGCTGAGACAAAAAAAAACTGATTTTCAGCTCCTGGATTCCATCAAATTGCACCAGGAAACAGCCCTGTTCAACTTTCCATGGATGGCCGACAGTTTCAGCAGATGAGGAAAGCTGAGACAGAGCACATGCGAATCGTCAGCTGCAATCCGGATGCAATCACTGTTAGTAAAGAATAATGTAATTGGTCCCGAATAGAAAAAAAGGAATTTTACAGACCGGCTGCGCTTGGGACGAGATGTGCATCACCCGCGTCGAGGATCCAACTAAAGGATGGTGCATAGCACTTGTGCTCAGAGACAGTATACTCAACTCATAGTCTATGATCCTAGACTAGGTAAACTCGAGATATGTACACAGTATCTATGTGCTTTCAGCATCTACTCAATGATGCCTCTCAGTTTTGTATGTTCGAGATGATCGAGTAATAAATTATTGCAACAGTAACTCAAAACATCATCTGTGCGAAAGTTATTTCTGCTTTTTTTCACTGGTAATTATGGAAAAAAATGTTATGAGAGAACATTTTACAGTGAACTGCGATCCACTGTGGATCTCTAGCTGTCTTACTGTGAACTCAGACCATGGTGTCCCATTAATGTCATCCATTTGTCAGAAACTCACCTTAGAACTAAAGTTATTTCTATATTGGAGTAATCTGAGACTTTACGAAGGCACTCTTTCGAAGTCTACTTTTTCTAGTTTTTCCGAAAAAAAAATTTTACTGCAGAGGATATACCATCACAGCGCTCAGATACATCCCTCCAAAGAGATATCGAAAATACAAGAAGCCAAAATTTGAAAACCGGGAGAAACGGAGGAACTTAAAGGGTAAGGAGATCTCAGAACTTCCTGCCAACTTGACTGACTGTTTCGAACAATTAGCACAAAAGTATCATCTCCTGCCAACTTACACTGGCAGCTTCGAAAGTCCAAACAACTATTCTGGAATTATTTTTGCCTTTTTCTAACTTCCGCATCACCATTTTAGCCACACAGTTCATGAAATACAACTTTACGAGACAAGTTCTCATATAACTAACTCGATGCAATCAAACAAGTTGGCAAAAATGGCAAGAAAAGTTCTTAAATATCCCTGAGACGAGTCAATAACCTCATCGTTTTCGTCCTGTGATCTTCTGAAGCGCTTGAGGGGCAAAAATAGTTGAAGCTGGGAAACTTACTGCGAAAAGACATCATCGAAAATCGTCGCGAAAGAGTGCGCAAGTCCATTTTTAGTATTTTCCTCAGTTTGCATTAAAGTGGTAGTACGAATTTATTTTGACGGATCTGAAATCATACGAATTTTGAAAGTTTTTAGTTAAAGTCACCTTACCAACAATCTGATTGCTAACATAGGAACCTTTTCTTCAGCTGCTCAATTTAGACGTGCGTTTTCTTTTTTAATGTACAGCCTGACCCAAAACTAGGGTAATTCAAATAACAGATTAGAGGAGAGTAGAAACAATACTGTAAATACAGAATTATGCGAAAAAATTGCACAAATTATGCGTAGTTCATATTAAAATTTGGCATCCGTATATGACTACTCGGAAGTGGAGGACCGACAGTACTACCTAGCTGATACTGATTAGATTGTGCTGCAAAGGCAAAAACTCGGACTTACTTGAGACAAAATAAGTCAACTCGTTTTATTGCAGTTTAAGCCACTCTTCAAGGCTAACATAAATTATGGTTACCCGCAAACGTTGGCTAATTTCTAACACATTAACGCCGAGCAAAAGACTACGGTAAGATTAACCCTGGACACTGAATAAATCATGTCGCCTTACAGTAAGACGACCTAAACTGTTTCGTATATTGCTCTGCATTATTTCCAACCCTTATTCAAGGCATGAAAGTAGTACCGACTATATGCAGCGAAATTTCCTGCTAAATGAGAAAATTTTTAGAATTTTACAAAACAAAAGCGGAAAAGTTGACATTTCGGAAGTGCTCAAAAGTTTCGTAATCATAATTAATCCAAAATTAACAAGAGTACAGAATTTACAAAATTTCTGTCCAATAAATTCGAAAAAATGGTTAAGTTTGTTTACTTACTACTTATAAGTTAGATTATATCGAAGTTTCAGAAAACAACAACTAATCGACTTTCGATTCCTAAACTTCCAAAAAGTCGAAATTCATCTCATCACTGGTCAAAGCGGATACTGTACGAAGACAAGTGTATAGAAATTTCAAGATGAAAAAAAGACGAAAGTAGCTTAGTCGAAACTAAAGCTGAGGTAACCATATTTTTGGATAGGCGCAAAAATAACAACGCTTTTTCTTGGTAAAGTGAGTGCCCTTTTTCTGGTAAAATGAGCAATCTGCGTCACTGCTCCGAAGAGCAAACAAACTTTTTCAAACGCTAGTAAAGTGTTTCTGAGTTCGGCAAACAAATTACAGAGTCATGTGAATTGCTGTAAAGAAAGTTGCCTCTTCGGTTTTTATTATAGGCGATTATACGATCAGGCAAGTTACTTACTAAGCATAAAACCTGTAATTTAAATGGATGGAACTGCTGCAACCTGTGAGTAATTTATAGCATCAAGAACATCACCACTAACCAACCTACTTGATCGACGATCGAAAAATGGCAGGAAATAAAATTCTCAATTAAAGCAAGTAGGGTAGCCCGTGAAAGCCGATAGGTGTTTTTGCAAAGAATTTCAAGCAGCACTTCAGCTCATAATGTTCTTAGCGAATGGCTAAATAAAGTAGGTGCTCCTCCTCAACAAAATTTTGCAGGAAAGACTCAAATTCGATTTACCACAACAGAACCTACATTAGGGAGCCTGAAGAACGTCCTGGAAATCCTTCAGAAAGAAAAACAGTGCAAGACAAACAACAGGTTACTCATAGAAAATTTACTCCAACAAACTCTGTTTACATAAAACCATAAGCGAATAAAAAAGAAAGAGCAAAAGAAGAATTAGCTCTCAGAGTCAGTACAGTAACAGTCTGGGTTATTCCTTGACAACAAATTTTGGACAAATTTCGAGGAATGCAATGGGGTTAGTCGAATAGGAACCTAGAAAGTTAGAAAAAATACTGAAAGAAATGAAAAATTTCATCGAATCGTTCCTGAAAGGAAAAAATAGAATTTGGCAAAGATGAACAAAATATATGAAAAACTACAGCTATTACAGAAACAACTAACTAAAGGAAGTCTTCGGAACATGAGCGAAAACGTCTCAGGAAGTGAGAATAGAAGGAATGGCCAATAATATCGACGGTGTACACTCCACCTTATACTAAGAACAGAACTAATGCTTTTACACCAAAAAACGAGTAGAATTTCCCAAGCGACATCGATAGTGGCGGTAAAAACTGTCTAAATTACAGCTTCAGTAAGTTATACACCTGAAGGACGCTTTGCTATGATGTTCTGAATGCAAAGAAAAAGCCATAAAACCTGTTTTCTTATGAAATCGCAATGTTTTGGAAAGCGTTGTATAAAATGGAGCTTACAATACATGAAGAAATAATCGAGTAAAAATAAGAAAAAAATGAGATCACGATTTTAGAAAGAATTTGGCACAGGATGCTATATTCGAAGAACAATCACCAAATAATACCTAATTTTAAATAAAACGAGGATTAATTCGTATGCTAAACAAGTGCTAGTAATGGATGAGCTGAACATTTGAAGAAAGGATTTTGTAGTTGTGTGACCGTATCATCTGAAATCAAACACTTCTATTTAAAAAAATCTGGGGAGAAACCGAATATAAGGACAGGAAAATAGTTCTGAAAAAATTAAGCCGAAAAATCAAAACTCCGAAAAGTTCGAAATTAATTTTCACAGTATGTGTCAAAAACTACGATAGTCGATCTAAACGAAAGAAAGACCGCGCAAGATGGAGCTAAACTTACACTTTTCGAAGCAAAATTCATTGCTAAAGTAACTGCGATTTTGGCCTTCTATAAAACAAGTGTAAGAGCAAAGTGGTGGTAGAAACATGTTCCTGTTTCGCGCTATTCGTTTTACTCAACTCCAAGCCGAATGCTAAAGAATCTTCCCCGAATTAAAGGACGAATCTACCGTCGATTCACCCAGATAGTACCTTGGTCATCGCGGTTTAGTGCAGTAGCGAGAATCAGCTGTTTCTAGCCTTCTCGCTTGCTGCCCCAGTGACAACCGATACCGTGCCCTGCCTGGTACGCAATTACACTAAACCGCGATGACCGAGGAACTATCTGGGTGAATCGACAGTACTTGTTAAGCTAAGCATTATTTAAAACTTCACGTTGTTATATTATGACGTTTCAAATAACTCACCAATGGTCACTTAAAGTTGGACTAGGGGTGAATCTCCTTTCATTTGGAAGTGATGGAAGGGAGCTGCCAGACTGTTCAGTTTCATCGCTCTAAACGCTATAAGTTATTAGCTGAAGCTATGGAATTGCAATACGCATGATCTAATGAACTGTCTACACAGAGGAAACAAAAGCAGAGCTTTGTAAGCTTCAATAGTAAAAGAACTACAATGCCGATTCTATCTGAACGAAATGTCAGCTAAGATGCACATATAACAACTTTACGCATTTTTCTCAAGAAAAAAAACCAATACCACCTAAAAAATCAACTCACAGGCATATTATTCCTGATATTAGCTTCGTTGTCCTCTTTCTTGAGCATCTCGGAGGATTTAAAATTCGCAACAACATCATCACTCAAGTCATAGTCCTCTAATGTGAACTCGAGTGATGCCACCTGTACAGAGGAACAAGAATATCTTCTTCTTTGATAGTCACTAGTTGATTTCAAGGGCTTACCAAAATCCCAGCTAGTTTGCGTCGTACAACAGGCTCAGTTGGAGCTCCGGACGGATTTCTACAATTCATCACTTAAAAAATCAGCCACATTTCATCTTCACAACACAGCTGCAGCTGCGTGCAGATTTTTTTAAACAATAACGTCAGCCAAAAGCAAGAAATTCTTACATATTCTCAGCATTAGGATCAGGGCTAGGTATAGATTCGCTAGAGCTGGAGGATCGCCGAGCCGATACCTCAAAGTTGGAAGGAGGAGGAGAATCGCTTGTCATTGGGACTCTAGATGTAAGAAATACTAGGTTATGTCCATTAAAAAAGAAATCGAAAAGTACAATATTTATTTAAAAAAGGTACACTTACCTCCATGAGGTTCCAGGATCGGGAACCACAAAGTCATGAGTGGATGTGTCTTCTCTTTCTGGAAGTCGATGACTTGCATCAACGACATTGGCTGCTCTTCCAGAGAACAGCGCTCTCTTGGCCGATTTTTCCAAATGTGGCTTTCTTCTGAGACAATCGCGATCATGCGAAGAAGAGTTCCTAGAATTTTGCAGTGAAAACTTGAAGTTTTTAACTTTAGGAAACTAAACAAAAACGGGAAAAGAGACTATGCCATTGATTATTACTGAGAAAATCACAAAAGCACGTTAAAACTAAAAAAAAATAATTACACTAACCCAGCACGTGAATCGTCCTGCAATGCGGGTAGTGCCGCAGCTGCGCGTATTTCTTCTTTCGCTAACTGTAGTAAACTGACAGGTTCTGCGTCTTCTTCATATGCCAAATCAAGAACTTCCTGCAAAAACGTTACTGAAAGTAAGAACTACGAGTTACAATTACTTTCTACTAGAGCTGAATCGGTACACAACCGCACGTTGAAATACGTTTTCCTTTAAATTTCGACGATGTTCGCGAAGCCATAAAAACAGAGACCAGTGTAACGTAAAGCAATAAATACACGTTATAAGTTACAACTAGATACTAAGAGCTGACCGCGAGCGCAGTAAAAAAAAAAGAAACAAAAAATTACTTTAACGGAAATAAGTTAAGAAAGAGAAAGAAAGGAATTCTGACTCACCAGCATTCCTTGGAATTTCTCTGCAACTTCTACACCATTCCACGTAGAATTTAGCGCACTTCTTGTACGACCCTTTTCGGTAAAGCCTCTCGAAAATCTCCGATACAGACAAAGATTTAGAATACTTCGTCTAAACGCATATTATGTATAAGAAATGTGTATAAGAAATAGAGAGCAATAAAACAATATAGATAGAAATTCCTTACCAGCATACTGTAAACAGGAAGCATACTTTCGTTATCAGAGAATGGTGTTTCCGGCCCGAAATTCTCTATAGCTTCTTTGAGAATTTTCTGCATGGCGGCTTTATTCTTCTGGCCAAAGTGTTTTTCGAAGAGAATGATGGTCCTGGAGATGGAAAGAAATCAAAGGAGAAAATAATAGTCTTCAACTCATAGAGTTAAAAGAAGGTATTTGCAGGACAGGAAGACAGATCAGAAATGATCGCCTAACTAAGTACATAGGAATGTGAAAAAGTGTTATAGGCAGATTTTCATTCTGTGATCGAATTTCGATACGAAAAATAAGCCTAGCATCTTGCTGGAATATGAGGCATGTGATAAAAATGGAAGTTCTGTGACCCAACAACACGCCCCAGTGCTTCAGACCAGACGAGAGGAGTTCTAGGCACTAAATATAAGGAAGTATCTTCTATCATCCATTCGCAGAAGTACTGCGATTATGACGCTCTTGTGCATTTACGTATCAGCTGCGCTATGGCGATCACTTGTAGACTGAGGAGCAGGAAAGTGTATGCGAGTTTGTGAACACCTCTTCAATAGAAGTGACTCTCTTCTGCAACTTCAGTGATAACGGATTGTCACTGCGTATTTGGTACGTAGCTACACAACGCTGAGCACAAGGCACTATTCCGACGAATAGACGGTACAAGAACGGGTCTTTCTTGACCAGAGCTCCACGCACCACTTGCATGGCTCTATCATCCAAACGCCATAATTCCAGCACTAACTATGAGATCTACAAACACAAAAAAAGTGATGCTATAGCAACATCCCTCTATATCAAAGTAAGGGATGTATACTGAAAATGAGCCTATATATGCTGACGTTTACTAGCTATACACAGAACGTATTGAGTTTACTTAGACCCAACGAAGGAAACTGATGAAGATGAGTGGTGGATGTGCCACAGTCAGTTCTCGAACTCCTGATTTCAGGTATACTCAAGTTCTCGATGCGATGTGAGCGGCAGAGCATGCTGTGAGTTGTCTAGTAGCAAGAAACGCATCTATTGTTCGAGCAAATGTTCGCTGTACAAAG
>KN549470.1:2000-13690 GCA_000797555.1 Oesophagostomum dentatum | reverse complement strand
TTTCACAATTTCGTTGTGATTATTTGCATTCTATGCGGTGATTGCTTCTTTAACACTTCTTACTTTGTTCTTCGCTGTCATCTCTAGGTCAGTTGCTTTTATAGGCGGCGGCCAAAAAAAGGGAAAGAGCAAGAAGTGGAAAAATTATCTCCAATTTCCCCACTACACCGAATGCTTGCCGTTACGCTCCGAAATTGACGTCAGGTACGGATTTAGCATGTTTTTGATATCGTTATGCTCTACGGGAATAACGCCTATTTTATTCTCAGTAATCCACTCTGTTTGCATTTTCTTTTCATCTGAATCAAAATATGCGGAAACTTCGTTTTGGTTTTTATGTCTTGTATGTCATTTTCTTAATCTTCGAGAAAAAGTAGTGGGCGAGTGAAACAATGTAATTGTATTTGTGTGAATGTATAACACTCATTTTGCCCTAAAGGCAACACTCACGCTCAGAACGCTTCCTGAGTTCTCGATGGATTCTAAAAGAGAAGTCAAAAATTGTGTTGAAGTCCAAATATCTTATAAGGAACACGTACTTAGTCAGGGTGGCGGATCGAGATGAGTTGTACAGAACCTAACGCAGCTTTGAATACTGATTTCAAATCTGGTTTGCAAATCTGCAAAGCGTTTTTCCAAAAAGAATTAGAAACGATTACAAATTTCTTGAAAACACAGTTTTCAAGAGAACACCGTGTGTTGTCCATTTTAGGACAGAAATGCGAACCGTTGGTCTTGAAAACATTGAGTTACTTAAATCTTCTAGCATTCTATAGATCACCGCTCGCTTTTCTAGGGAGAACTGCGTTTTTCAAAGGACATGTAATCTTTCGTACTTCTTCAAAGAGAAGCGTATAGCAGATTTGGAAAACAGATTCAGAATAAGCATTCGAAGCTGCATTAAGCTATATGCATTTACCTCAATCGGACACCTTGACCAAGGATGTGTTCCTCGTTAGCTCAGAAGTCATTCTTGACCGACAAGATGGTTCCAGAAGGCTCGTACGCGATGTCGCGGAGGAGTTATCCACTTAGTTTTGCACGTTGGTTAAAGCGCTAAGACTGACGGGTATGAGTGGGACTATGAGGCTCTTCCATGTCCTTACGCTTGAGCTGGTAGACGATCCAACAGAAAGCGTGCGGTAGTTCTGTTTAGTCAATAATCGCTAGTAGGTAGAGATTATTCAGTAATGTTATAACTACCTAGAGGTGTCACTTACAGTAGTATACATGTAATATACATGTTTACAGTAGATGTTTAGGCTAGGCTAATGTCAAATGTATAGTTGTCTGTTTTACTAGATGCTAGCTTTGGATTACGCTTTTGAGAATATCGGCACAAGCACGCGGTGAGGTGAACGAGTTATGGAATTTAGTGTTGTTTTTCTTCACCGTTATAAGCTATATTTAAAATGGAGTATGAAATAATTTTTAAAAAAGTTTCTGCCTACACATGGGCTTTACAGGGGAGTAGTTAATGTCTTCCTTGGTTGAAATATGCCATAAAAGTTGTATGGCACTAAAAGGGTTAGCAGATATACCTAGAAGTTCGAGTTTTACAGTCCAAGCTGGTAAAATACTGACCTTAATGTGTCGACGTTGCAAATAGTATTTTTGGCCTCGTAAGTTTGGTTTCTTTTTTTTTCTGAAAAGGAGGAAAAATGAGAATATCCTTTTCCGCCAGATCCGACTCTTGCTTTCTATATGTTCTCGTAGATATTGTTGGCGAGGACCCTTTGTTACTTTCTTTTTTTCAGCTACTCATACATTGTTGAGAAGCAGCCGATCGGGAAGTTGTTGTTCCACGAGTTCTGCGAGTCAACCAATAACCAATATTATCAGTCGTGTTTGTTTTTAAATAAGGTAAATTGTGGTTTGCGGTTTTATGCTGTGCTCTGCCATGTTCAGTGTAGATGCTCTACTTTATAGGTTGAAGAATATGAAACGTCCGATGACGATGGTCAGTGTCGGCGGGAGCTGGCACGGGCTATCGCGAGTCTTCTTGCTCCCGGCGGTGATACTCCATCAGTGAGTTTTTTTGCTTGCATAACATTACTTCCAGTTCCTACATTCTCGTGTTTAGTCGTCACAACATGACCATAGCCCATGGTGTTCATTCTTGCCTGAGAACGTCGTCACTTCTGTACTTGCCGCTGCCGATTCAGCTACCCAGGACCAAGAACCGCGAACAGACATTTTTGCAGAAGCTTACAAGTATGATTTTGTTTAACAGTTTAGTTTATGCCATTTTATGTTTCCTTCGTTCTTGTTTTTGTTTTGCTTTCGAGCAGATTGTAGCGAAAGTTAGCGTATCAGCGTTTTTCAGCGGTGTTAGATGTTAGAGGCTATTGCTGTGCTTCATATGTAGTGTAGCACCTGCGCGTTGATAATGGTTTTAAATTAAGAGATAGTACTTTTATGAACTCTGGAGATCTACAGGCTCCTGATATAAAAGCATTAGCTATAGCGACGAAAGGTGCTACACTTTATAACTGATACATTTGCTTTGCAAGATATTCTTTACTGCTAAAGTGCAGACTATTTGTGACATCGATGTGTGTTTGATATAATGCAGCCATTTGTTGCTTCGAAATCTAATACCAGTCCAAGTCCCAAGGTGTATTAACAAGTGTTTTGATGTTTCAGATTGGTTCGCGCTTATCTCGCTGATGAGCCTTTCAAGCAGTTCCTCGATTCAATTCTATTTTATCGTTACTTACAATGGAAATGGTTAGAAAAGCGTCCAGTTGACAAACACACGTTTAGACTTTATAGAGTACTCGGAAAAGGAGGATTCGGTGAAGTATGCGCTTGTCAGGTGTGTCCGAGCCTTGACATAGATTCAGATAGATTCATGAGGATCATGTATGGCTTTCTTTCTTTCGATGCAGTTCTTTTTGTTGTCATTTATCAGATTACTGCTCGCAGGATGAACATGTGCAGTAGTTATCAATCATGGCTGTGTTTCTGATGACCCTCCGCAGTTTGTTCGAACATGCACTTACGAATTCCCCCCACGGACGTATTAATCAAAAAGCTTTTTCGTGGACAGTTTTTGGGGAAAAAAGGAGTAGAATACATATTCTTATTTTTCTTCTGTTCCCTACTCTGAAATGGTTTAGGTGCGAGCATCAGGAAAAATGTATGCACTGAAGAAATTGGAGAAGAAAAGGGTTAAAAAGCGTCATGCGGAAACGCTGAGTTTAAATGAGAAGCAAATACTGCAACGAATTAATTCTCCTTTTGTGGTAGGTTTTTCTTTGTGTTTTTCAAATCAATTTCTTTTAAATACCTCAGTTAATACGATCACAGTTTCTTCTCTATAGGCATTTATTCTGCATGAGTAGAATAACAACGGATAATAAGTGCCTAATTTTGTGGTATTCATTAACGTTTTTAATGGTATAAGGTCTATTATCTTGTACGTCTCCACAGATCCCAACAGAGTACCTGAAACGTGGTCTTCTAGCCACTTAATGCTAGTTTAAAACACATTATGCATCGGATCTCTCATCCTTTACTTCCTTTCATTGTTTAAAATACTTAACGGCATCATGCTAGAATACTTCTTTTGTTATTATCGTTAAGAGGGGTTTCTGATCTCGCTGAAGACGGATTAAGCATCTAGAATGGAAAAGGCAGCGAAAAATCTTGTCTTTTATCAAAATACCGCGTACTATGCGCTGTTGCGTAGCTCCTCGCTCTGTAGTGTCTATGCCAAGTATTGCTACTCCTCGGTTTTTTACATGCGTATACGGATGCTTTTTTTAGTCCACTGCAATTCATATTACGCTTTCATATTTTATATCGGTTGTCGATGCATTTTATCTCACAGAAAGAACATTCATGAGAATGCTTTTGCACTTTATATCCACATTAAAGGAGCCGTATTTAGAATTTAAAACTGGGAGGAGTTTCGAGTTCGATTATTTCTTTGTACGTGCTAGTAATTCTATGTCCAAATGCAAGTTTTCCCCAAAATGAATTTTAGTGTTCTAGCAGTCCGGTCGAGATAAGAAACGAATATTGAGATGGTATATAGTGTGTTTATTTTTTTTATAGGTGAGCCTTGCCTATGCATATGAAACGAAGGATGCACTCTGCCTTGTCCTCACACTGATGAATGGAGGTAATTTTGCGGTTTATTTTTATATGCTTCTTATCGGTCATTGTTTTCTTCTTACGTATCTGATGTACAGTGCAAAATTGCTGTTAAGGTGATCTTAAATTCCATCTCTATAATCTTATGCCTGGGGGTTTCGACGAGAAACGTGTACAGTTCTATGCAGCTGAGATTACGCTTGGCCTCCAACATTTACACAAAGAACGGATATTGTATCGCGATCTCAAGCCTGAAAATATTTTGTTAGATGATTTTGGTAAGCTGTTTGCTGTATGGATTGAACTTCGTAAGCTACCTCTTTTATGTCTCTTTTAAAAGTCCTACCTTAAGTTCTGAATAACGTTTATGTTTAGTGTTGGTAATTTTCAATCTTGTGTCCTTTGTTAAATGTGTTTTTTCTTTTTGCGACATGTGTGCATTCTAGGACTAGTCCGCTTTACTTTTAGGTCATGTACGAATTTCTGATCTCGGCCTAGCTGTTGAATTGAAAGATAATGAGCCCATTAAAGGCAGAGTAGGCACAGTAGGATATATGGGTGAGCACATGTGCTAGTTACTTCCTCTTCTGTTAGAAAAGTGTTTTTAAGCTCCCGAAATCGTGAAAAACGACCGGTATTCTTATGGTGTCGATTGGTGGGGTCTTGGTTGCCTCATTTATGAAATGATTGAAGGCAAAGTAAGAGTTTCCTCTATTCTAGCTCCTGGATTCGTTTCATTTTGGATCTTTCACTGCTTTAGGCGCCATTCCGTCAACGAAAAGAAAAAGTGAAAAGAGAAGAAGTTGAAAGACGGGTACGAGAGGACCAGGAGAAATATTCTGATAAATTTAGTGAAGCAGCGCGAACTTTATGCAGGTTTGCATTCGACTTTAACTTCTTTAAAACTTATTCGTTCTTCTTTTTTACACTTCCATATTTTTCCTTCTTTTCACTTCCATACTTCATGGTCTTTTTCTGTGCACGTGGATTCCCGTATCTGCTTGCATTAGGAAAAACCGTGAATGCTAAATAGGCATCCTAGCAGTTAATAGAATATAGCGCAATATTATTGTGATCTTTTGTTCTAGAGGTCTGCTGCACAAGGAGCCATCATTTCGACTAGGATGCCGTCGAGTGAGCAAGCCGGAAGAAGGAGCCGAAGAAATTCGTGCCCATCCTTTCTTCAACACAGCCGATCCGAATACAGGTCGTGAGCCTGTACCTTGGAAGAAGATGGAAGCGGGGAAGGTAAGCATGATCTAATTTATTGCATTTTTTCTCCCCTGCGGGTTGTTCTTACCGTATAGTAACTGTGCTTGTTGAATCAGGCACCGAAAATACTTTTAACACAGTACTGAGGGTCTCGCTTTGGGTGATCAGGGTGTAGTTGAGGAAATTCTCCTCGATAATTTTGGTATAGTATGGGAATTCTGCCCCTCTGTGTCTCTTCTTTCTCTTCCTGTTTTATGTTGATTCCACTGCTTGATGCTAGAGTACGCCAGATAAGTGTGATAAGCTGGTTTTTGCTACTTGGATTATTGTTTCGTTGCTATTATGAATTTGTAGGTATAAGTTGTTCTGTTATATAATATATTTATTTATAAAAGATTGTTGCGCTTTGTTATGACTAACTAGTAGTTTATTCATATAGGTTACACCGCCATTTTGCCCCGATCCCCGTGCCGTCTATGCGAAAGATGTGCTCGATATTGAGCAGTTTAGCACAGTGAAAGGAGTTCGTCTGGACGATAACGACACGCAGTTTTATGGCAAATTCAATACTGGCTGTGTTAGCATTCCTTGGCAAAATGAGGTAATTTATCTTATTATCATGGTAACACTTTGATTTTTTTTTGTATCCTGGAGAAACAGAGATTTGAGGAAACTGGAGAGTCTTTATTAGAAATGTTAAGTGATACGCTTTAACATGTGTGCGCACAGTGGTCTCTGTATTTGACGTATGCACCGTATTAAAATTAATCCTTTCGTCTGAAATCGCATCCATAGATTAATAGTGACAAATGTCCGTATGTGACCAGATGTTGGGCAGCGTTGCTGTGGCAAGAGTACGTCGATATCCAAAAAAGATGTGCTGTCATTTGACGAATTCTTCTACTGTTCCGGCGCAATGATTGATGAAATGGGCAAAGCAGGTGTTTCGATACCGCCTGGGAGAAGTTCTTGAGAAATCGAAAATAGCCTGTTGGACAGTGTTATTCATCGAAGAATGGGGATGTGAAGTTCTGACATTGCTGTTTCGCGTTCTAATTCTTCTCTTTTTTGGGGTATATATACTTATAAACTTCCTTAGAATTTTCAGGAGTGTTTAGAGAAAGCAGTCTGGACAACCGCCCGAACAATCCTGCTCTTGTTCTTCCTCATTGTTGTGAAATAGATTTAGAATGCTAGTGCTTTGGCAGAAGTATGCTGTTGAATCGCGCTCTGACAAGTGGAGAACTCTTGAGAAACGCTAGCATTCGCTGGAAAATATGAAGCACCTCTAATGAATCAATCTAATACTCTGCTGGACCTCGCCCTTCTTCCAATTTTTGCTCAAAATTTCTTTCTTTAGCTGGACGGAAATGTACTTGGTTTTTAGTAGCGGGCCTAGAAACAATCGAAAAAGTTGCGCGCGGTTTTCTTCTTACTTTTTCACCATTTTCAAAGATTCTCAAGCCTCAGGTTCATTAGAAGACGCATGGATTACTCCAGACACAGTGGAAAAGAGAGAGAATCTACACTTGTCGAGTTTTCCATAAATCAGATTTGTCGAGCGGCAGAAGCAAATTGCATTTCCGCTCAACTGCTATGTGAAACCACCACTAAGTACCAGTGGTAGATTCGGAAGCTGAGTTGGCTGTCGGGAAGAGTTCAACTCGCAAATATTGATAGATGCTGTTAGCGTTGTTGAAAACAAATGTGGATGAGTCCGATACGTCATGATTTACTTCTCGCAAGGTATCTTTGATGAAGTGTATTCTCAACAACACAGATCGTATGTAAACAACAGTTAGGAGTATGTGAACAACAACTGCTTTATTATGTATAATAGTGCTTGAAAGCAGTTTTATGCCTACATATAGGCGACAAATGTTGACACATCTGCGAATTTTGAAAATCAGCTATTGTACACTTTTATTTTAGATGATCGAAACGGAGTGCTTTCAAGAGCTGAATGTGTTCTTCGAGGAAGATGGTAGTTTGGTGCCAAGTTTGCGACCGGATGGTCAGATGCAGCTCGACAAGAAGAACGGCTCAAGCGGTACCGGGTTTTTCAGCCGTCTATTCAAACGCAAGGTGAGATGATTGCTGAGGCTCTATTGGTGAGGCTCTATTTCGTATTCGCCTGGTCTTTTTCTTTGACCGCCTTCTTTTTTTTCTCCCAGTTTTGTTATTAAAGTTTTGTTACACGAGTTAAAATTACGGAAAGGTTGCTTTTTGTTGTGTAAATCTGCTGCAGATTTATGTTGTGCTATTTCAAAGCTAAAGGGAATAGAATGTAAGTTGATTGCTGCACAGCTAAGGCTCTCCCCACACTCTTCGAGAAGCATGAGGCCGATGAATTTGCCTGCAGTGGCGACTCCAGTATTGGTGCATATCGATCGCGTGCTGGTGCGAGTGCCGGTCGCAACGATTTCACTCGATACGCAGCGATACGGCAATCGTCAGTGCTGGCGATTTCATCGGCTTCATACTCCTCAAAAAATCTGAGAAGAGCCTAAAACATTCCTTTTGAAAAAAGAACCGGTTCTTCAAACCTTGAAATTGTGATCTGACTGCATAGTTGGAAGAAAACAGTGTGCAAAACTTCGGTCCAAAAACACGAGTTTCAAGTTCAGCAAATGTGTTTGCAGCGTTGTTTGCTTTGTAGGAATATTTTTTTTGCTTCTTAGTCTGCATTGTTATTGAAAGGTAAACAGACGCTTCATGACATGACAGTTTGGCCAGTGTCTTGGAAGCTGTGTACTTTGCTAGCTATTTTCTTTTTCAGGTGGCACTAATTTTATGTTCATGCGTCCGCTGTGATTATGCTTGCAACATTTGCATTTAGGTAACCTGCAGATTTTAGGTTTTAGGTAAAATAGGAAGTTCGTGCATAAAGTTTTCATCGAAACTGGGAAGATTCACATTTAATAACGTTATTAAAGGAAGTAGAAAAGAGCAAACTCCTGAGCTTGCTCTAGAGCGTTCATCTAAACAGTCTTATTAGGTAACTATTTCTTTGTTCTTCTAGTCCTGTGGATGCTGAGGGCCTTTGCGGTAGCCTGTTTTCCGTCTCATTATATTTCGGCATATTTAGTGATGTGCCTTCAACCGTCTTTCCGTGAATTCTGTGTGCAAAAAGTGAGTGATCTTAAGATATTTCTGTTGTTCTTCTCTCGCTTTGTCCTTTTTTGCTTCAACTTTAGTTCTGTAATCTATTAGAATTTTCTTTCCTCCACGCCACCCTTCTGTTCTCACCTGTGCCATGAATACACATTTTCATTGCTAATATAAAATCGCGTGTAGCCGCTAATTCTAACCAGTTTTAAATGGTTTATTAGCCGACAATTTTTCTTCTCCACGGTGGTTTTGCTCAGGAACAACTCGAGTTTACCGATACGAGTTTAAGCGTTGAAGATGTGATGCGATGTGATATAAAAAAAGAAAAATGAAAGGATGTGGACTCGCTTACTTAACTTAGAAATGACCTAAGCAACTTGTACAATCACTTTTCCTCTTTGTGAGGTATCGCCTACATGAGGCGTACAGAAAACGTAGGAAATAAGGTGATGCACAGTAGTGTGGGGGAAAGGTCAATTTTTAGCAGGTATGCAATATTTATTCAAATGTCACTCACACTGGGGCAAGTCATCGGTTTTGCGAAAGCGCTTTGGTGCACACGGCGCACCTCATAAAGGTGTTTTTTCATCATGAACGGAATATTCATGGATAGCTGTGAATCTTAAGTTAGTTTGTTCGTGAGGCCATTATTCGGTTCATTCAGTCGAGAGCTTAGAATGTTTTTAAACTTGGTGCTTCCCTTCAAAGTACAATATTTGCTAACTGTTTCTGTCGATGGTGAACTGAGAGCAAACTAAGGTCCACGCTTTTGGTCACACAGTAGTTACTAACTCTTGTCCTTGTCTTGTTGTTTGCCTAATTTTGCGGACGAGCCGACTTATGGGCCCATATTAGAACCGGATGACATCAGTATTAAAATGAGCAACCCATTTATGTTCGTCATTCGTGCATTCTTTGTGTAAAATTTCTGACCAAATCGTAAAGCAATATTGGGAAGTTTTTCGTAAGATTTTTTCCAGACATACTGTGATGTCATTTGGCTTCTTTTTAGTTTGCAGCTTCTTGCGTATTTCTTCTGTCTGCATCCCTCTTACTTTCGCAAATCATTGCAGCCTGCACAGCTCAATGGCAAGCATTCGAACTGTCCTCATTGTCCTGGGAGTGCTGGATGCGGGAACTGCAAGGTTAGTTGAGCTAGCGGAGTTAGCATTTTAGAAGTGCTCTAGTAGAGAAGGGATGTTACCTAACTTCTGCTATATAGCGCTGAGAAATTAGAGTTCTCTTGCTGTTTGTTGTGAACCACATAGGTCCATAGGTATTACCGTATTTATTGGAACTAGTTATATAACGTTTCCGCACATGGTTAAGGCTCGACGGAGATGCGAAGGGTAGCAAGACGTTCCGGATTACACAGTCTTTCACCTTCATCAGCGGGAATTTGAGTAGTTTGAAACGGAAAGGTGCAGACAAGTGCAGATAATGGTTCACTTATCGTGTTTAGAACAGTTTTTGCTCGATTTTTCATTTCCCTTCCTCTCATATTCATTGCCGCACCTGATTAGTTAATCGTATTGCCTGACCGAATAGCCTCTTAATTTTACCTCTGGGACAAGGAAGGCGTTCTCGTTGTCAAGGGATCGAGCGATGCTATGGATTAGACAATGCCATTAGCTGTAGGTTAGTCCGGTTTTAGATCAGGCGACTGAAATGCCCCATTCCAGAGATGTTTTCAGAAATATAAAATAGTGATTTTCAGTAATGCCATTGCTAACGTATGGACAAGAATCAGCAAAAGAAGCTAATTATGACCATAAATCGTCTAAGAGGAAACGGCTTTCTATTTGCAGTTATGTATTTAGAGAGGGGGGGGGTAATATCCGTGAAAAGTTTTAAAATGGCTGTTGAGAATAAATCTGGAGATGAACTTGCAACGGTATTTGGTAAAACTTTAATATAGTGAAAGGTGCATAGCACTGGATGCTTCTCATATGTGCTGTTTTTGGGTTTTTTTGTGAGAAAAAATGACTGTAGAGGAGACATGTTTGTTTCCCTTTTTCCCTACCAGTTGTAATGATATTGTATGTATAGTGATTTTTCTCTCAGCTGCGCCTCTTAACCTCTTTTTTCCTCTTGGTTATGGCATGACACTGCATGTAATTTGCAGGAATGAGCTTTTCCTCATTGAAAGAAAGTTAGGGTTTTAGGTCACGAAGTCCTTGCACGACCTGCAGCTTGGTTACGATTCATCCTCAGCTAACTACGGCGGCGGTCGCCAGTTCCGTGCGCTGTCAGCGAGCGGCCGTTCGTCAATGGCACCAAGTGCGCTTACTCCTGGACAATCTTCCGAACAGACCAATACGTAACGTTACCCAACATGCGCAATAGTTTCTTCTTTCTTCCTCTTGCGTACTGCAGTTTGTCATTTTTTTCTACTTGTTTGCCATGTGTGGATTCTCAGATTTTTATTGTTTTTATGGCTGTTTGTTTTGGCAGCATAGCAGCTGATCGTTGGTAAATACTTTTGCTGTTTTCCCCTCTATGCTCACTCATTGCACTCTGTGTCCGTTTTATCCGTTTTAAATCAAATTTTATTGTACTGTCACGCCGTCTCATTGATTTTTGCCGTTGTCAAGGAGTACTTTCTTCCTTCACTGCTTTTGTGTCTTATTTATTCCTATATCAGCGTAGTGTAGTGGTTAGCAGATTATCCGGTACACTCACTGCGCGGGTTCAACCCTCTTGTGTAATTTTTCCCACTTCTAGTCCTTGGCTTTTGCAGTCGATTTCTGCTTTATTTTCACACTTTTTAAAGTATACCTTCGTACAATATATGCATTGTATCAAAACTCTATGTGTCGATTTTATATAAGAATTGAGTCAGTGGGACAAACTTTTTCTTCTGTTGTTGCCTTTCCAAGGTGAAGTAAAGGAGTTCGACTTTTCTGTGTTGCAAACTGGTGTTGTATGTAGTTCAAAACGTTCAATGGATAACGTTGCGAAAAGCTTCGTACTTAGAGTTCCCTTAAATGCAGTTCCATCAACAGGATGAGCATAGCAGGCTTAACTGCAGTGATGATGACGAGGGCACTGAGAAATTTCCGGATGAAATGTCAATTGCTGGAGCTGTTTTTGCATGTTGTAACTTAGAAATGGTCAAATGTCCTTACCTGAACGCTTTCTTACGGCTTATTATTGTACCATTTTGTAGTAAGTCTCACGTTAAGATGGAGACTTGTCACTCAGCGGTGAGAAGGCTGGGTTTTCCAACGCGTCTACTCGGAAAATAGCATTGTTAATGAGGTAAG
>KN549468.1:22022-33249 GCA_000797555.1 Oesophagostomum dentatum | reverse complement strand
TATGCCTCCGAGCATCAGTAGGGTTCATTATAAAGCATTGGTGGGAGCAGTGAGTTCCATGACCCCAGTGCACTGGAATAGACCACACCGGTATGGCGTGTGGTTATCCGTCAAGCGTGTGGACGATCTCTCTGAACTGTACTTCATCCGGTGTCTGTATCACCCCATCCTATGCCATGATGGGAAAATGACCAGAAGCTGGAGAGGCAGAACAGAGCGGCAATGATGTTCCAAACTAGCGGAGCAAGACCGCGGAGTAGTCTGGATTCGCTGTTGTGTATACATATCAACACAAAGACGTTGAATAATCTTCCGGTGCCTTACCTATGGCGCAAATTTCACGGCTGCATGTTTTCAATAAAAGGCATGAGCTTCTGGGGTCCTTTAATGTCATCACTCAGCGTATCAAAACTCCGCGTGCCCCCATGCTCCAGTTCAAGAATAGGACTTATCAGACCAATCAATCTCTGACATCTATCTATCGCTTTCCAACACCCTACATACACGAACTTTTTAAGCATAAGCCAGCTCCTCCATCTGCTTCATGTTTCTAGCCCACGCAAGGCGGGGATTCGTGTGTATTTTTGTCAGTAGAGCAAAAAAACGTGTCCTATTTTTGTAGCATCCCTATGTTCGTTAAAATCCAATGCTGCTTTCCTTTTCTTCCACATCAAAAACAGATGTGCTATCACATGTTCTATATTCACGTGTTCGTATAGGGGCGATATGTACTTTCACAAACACTTGGTCTTCTCTTTTCATAAGCTTCAATTTATCAGTGTTTGCTACAGTTTATGCACTTTACAAAAGCAGTAACGGAGCCGGAACTGAATACGGTTTATTTTCGTCGCTCTATGTTTGCGTCGGTGCTACACAACCAGCAGAGAATTTCGAATGTACAATTTTTCGTCGTGGAACGCAGCGTAGCTGGCTGGAAAGTACATCGGCTTCCTAATAGTTTAAACAATAAATAGAATAAGATTACACCCCTACCAGGTTTCGTGGATATAACGGCAATAACTTTGAAGCGTCAGAAATTTATAAACAAATATGACATTGTTACTCTTCTAGAAAGTTAAGGACGACACCATAAATGTGCAATCTGCCTTCTCGGCTTTGTCGTACTTGCAGATTTGCTGAAACGCTTGTTCGCTCGCTTGTTCATTTTAGTAGCCGCACATATGCGCCCAAATGCTCCACCTCACCCCAGTCCTTAAAGACAGTGTACCACCAAAATTTCGTTGATGAGATATTGTGGTAGGAGTGTCGCCCTGGATCTTCGAAACATCCCTACTACAGTTAGAATTGCTATTAGTTGTTCTAAGTCCTAAAAAAAGGCATGCTTTTGTAGCCATCGTACGAGTTCACATATCGAGACGATGTGTCGAAACGAAATGAATGAGTGGTTAATGCATTGCTGTGCCCTGTTCTAACGCGTCTTGCTTAGTCTTACTCGTACATCGATAGGGAAATTTCTTAGGTTTTCTCGAAAACTAGCAAGAATTAAAGAGTTCTACTGTGGTAGGAAGGTAGAGTAGACCCTTGGCCACATTTCTACCATAACAATTGACTGACGAAAATTTGATGGTACACTGCCTTTAAATTATGGAATTATCGCCTCTCGACCGGTTCATAAGTCCTTTGACTCTTTTTTCTGTTAATGTCGATCGATGCGCACATTGTATGTGCTTACTCAGCCCCTTATCCAGTACTCTGAAGATTGCCGCACAGGTGCCGCCCCGATACTGGCATATGTACCGACCCTAAAGGGCACATGTACCTTTGTCGGGAGATTAGCGATGAACCGTCGCCATTCCTGGGAATCAAAATTCACAGATGCGAAAAGCTGTACTCGTACACATAGATCATAGGTTTTTCTTCCACAGTTCATCTTATTCACAGTAGCGTCTACTGTTACTCACCGAATTCGAACCTAGAGGTCGCTGCTTTGTTTGTTTCGCGGTCGGCTAACTTATCTGATTGCTCACTCACGCGATGTCATAGGCCTCTATGCTTTGATGATGTTTCTTTATCGCAAAATCATTATTTATCAACAGTGAATTCTTTATTCAACATATTCTCTCGCTAAATGTTCCGCCAATGATCAGGATTCTACGTAATTTTACACATTCAAAACATATGGTGCAGCTAGAAAAGCTCTAACTGCAAAGATGTACATTTTCATTTACAAGTGTTTTAATAACGCAAGAGTCACTTTAATTTTGATTATGTTTTTCTGTAATTTCAAATCATAGAGAAGTACTCTAGGCTTTCTGTACTTCTTCCGACACCCTTTTCCTGCTTGTGGAGCCTAAGCTGTGCCCTTTTCGGGGAGGCTCACTTGATTCCAAGAGTTCACGGGTTGTTCTAGGTACAGCACAACTGCCAGAACTGGCCACATATGCCAACCCGTGACGGCGCCGATGCCGAGTCCAGTACGCCCTTCGAAGCGAGATTTTTCCCGGTCAGTTCCTGGTAATTTCCCCCTTTTTGACGTAATGCAGATGCGGACGCCGCAATCTTCTGAGTACTGACCTTGGCCTCATTGCTACTGCCTCCTGCAGATCGCTATCAACCTCGCCTATATCGGTTCCGCGATCCTCTGCATATCGGCACCAGACTCTTGCATACTGTTGCAGGGGGACCATATACTTGATCCCGCTCACTCATATGAAGCTATCTGTCAGGGCTGCCAACCTTTTTCAGAGAAAATATTTAAAGGTAGCCACAGTGGAGATGGTTATGGTTGCCGATGATTCAAACTACAGGTACCACAAGCTACAAATACTCAAGGCGGTGCAGGTCCTAAAGTCGGTGGCTTTAATACGGCGTTATTTTTTTTCGATCAAGGTGTGTGTAAAAGCATACGCCCTTCCTACATCAATGCCGTAGTCTGCGGCCACTCTATCCCGCAAAGCTCCGTGTAAACGTGTGCTTCGATGTGTAGGCATTAAACGAACTTGAAACAAATTCGAGCTGATCTATGAAACAAGTTTCGCTCCTTTGTTACTTCTTTAACGCCAAGTATACAAATTTTATGGACTCACGCTGCCCTCTTTTCACAGCTGCAGCTATCTGGCGCCGACCAGCCTAGTGGTGTAGGCTTGAGTTACATTGCGGAGACGCTGGATATATAAAAATAAAAGTTGTATAGGAAAATTAATCAAAAACGATAATCTATGCGACCTTCAGCCTAATTGCTCTAAACTCGTCTTCAGCATCACCTCACTTTTATCTGCATTCGAAACTTTTTTGAGAGCTTAAAAATCATAAGCTAAGAGAGCTTGGAAGGGATGGAAACACAGTGCCTTAGGTATAGTATTTTCTCTGCCAAACCTATTAATTTCACCTTACTCGCTTAAGGCCTTTTCAGAGTGCCGTAGCGTTTTGACGCGGCGTCAAATAAGCGAAGTAGCTGGGATGTCAGGTGCTTAGTCCTATTCGTATCCAAAACTATGGTTTGAGCCTTCAGATGTAGGATTTATATCACTACGGGGCAAAACAAAAGAAGTACTTTAAGTATTTTGGTGATCGTAAGTGCGATTTCCCTCGCCGCCGTAGCGCCGCCATAGCGGCGCTACGGCGGCGAGGGCGGCAAAAATGGTCCAGGTAGTATTTTGTCGCAGCGCCACCACTGCGACTTTTTCCATCGTACGCAATGTTTGTTTCCGCGTTTGTTGCTGTATTATCTGACTTAAGTTATTCTTATTCTTGGCCGAACTAGTATTATTTCTGAACTGTGGAGGTCAGCAAAGCTTCAGGCGTCAAATCACAACCACTTCGGTGTCAAAACGCTGCGGCACTCTGAAAGGGCCTTTAGCAGTTCTGAGCAAGGCGTTGACAAGAAACTCAGATCTGAGGTGCCCACGAATGCGAGGACAAGTTTTCGCGCTCAGCTAACCGTGAGCATATTAAAGATGTGAACTATTTTTTGTGGAGACACAGTATAAGGACTGGTCTCTGGATCGTTGGGATTTGAGTGAATTACTACTACTACTTAAGTCGCAAAAGAAATTCAATGCAACAAAACAGCAAGAATCTGAAAGAATCAGCGACGACAGCACAAAGTCGACTTCTAGTTTGCTATATTTTTAATTTCATTGCATAGCTGTGGGCAGAGCGAACCTATTTCGCTTTTCGGCGTTAGTGCCCTCAAGTCTTTGGCATTGGATGGAGAATGAAATGACAGCGACCATTCAGTAGAGTATGCACTGCTGATTCCAAAAATATACAGCACTCATGTGTTCTCTCGAAATAAATAAGTTACAAGACTGTCCGTCCGGCTACGCCGGACTTCTAGACTTGCTGGAGTGCTCGCTTTGCTCGCACCACTTGATTATGGAATTGCATATATGAATATTGCCCTATGGCAGCGGAGCTGGTAAAATACCACATAGCCCAGTACTGTCACCAATCGCTTGCGCACTGCCGCTGACCTCTTCCTAACTTCTGGCCTTCTCTGTCGGCATCCTGCACATTGCTTCACCCTTTTGTACGTGGAACTTGAAGCCACAATTTAGCGCTTGTCCATCGAAATGAAGCTCTATGGCTGCACTACCGCCCTTTTTCTCCGAATAGATTTAACAGTCGCCACTGTCGCAATCGTCTAAAGTCCCTGCAATCGCTAAAAGATCAAACTTTAAATACTGCAAAAACCTTGTGCCTCATAATAAGGCGTATACATGCGCCTTACCGTAAAAAAAGTTGAATTTACCTTTCGTCGTCGACGGCCCCACATGGTACTAACTTTTATAATCAGTGTCCTCTGCAAACGACGTATGCTTCTTCCACCCTGACAACTTTCCTATCTTTTAGTCAGTGACGGGTACAATGGCCCTGTTTTTATGCTTTACCATGCTTATATCAATCGCTGCGATTGCTCCTATAGTGGCATAGTATGTGGGCATAAAGAACAGGGCCGCTATACAGCCTTGAGCAACTAACGTCACCTCCTTTATGTTCAGTCCGTCTGTTTCTCACCCATCCCCTCATGCACAGACTAAATCATACCGTGAAGAAGGATGAGTGATTAATCGGAATGGTCGGAGGATGAGATTAGCTCTGGGTATGCAAAGGACGAGCGCACACATTCTGAATTATACTACAGTGATTTTGAAAAGACGAAAAAGACGCGCTTCTACGTCCTTTTCGTCCTCTGATCCAAAGATGCCGACGGTATTTTAAAGGCAGCATCCACGGAAAAAACCGCTACGCAGCTTTTGTGAGTTTAGGGAAGAACTCTGGTCCAGCACTCCGCAGCTAAAGTAGAAATGCATGAAACGTGTTCATCGCTGAGAAAATAGTCCCTGTCGAAGTGGGCAAAGTGGGCAAACGGTGCCAGCGAGGGCGAGAATGGCGCCTATACATACAAATTATTAACGAGTTAAACGCGGCGGAAATGCATGTATTGTTGTTAGTTGCTGTCTACCCGCTGCTACAACGCTCAGCAGGAGAAAGATCTCCTCCGAACTGTGATGTCACTGAAAGAAGCAACCAAATGGATAACTCGTCCGCGAATCATGGACGAGTTTTTCAAGCGAATTTCTCGGCTAAAAATGAATGACTTCTCAGCCGAGATTTTTAGATGTCAGGCCATTCTTGATTTCCTCTTTCAGAATCCATCAACAACTTGGGAAGCCTTCTTGGCGTGGATGCTGCCTTCAAGTACCTTTTTGTTGAAATAATCGGTTTGCTTCATTGAATGGAAACAGAAATTGGTTATAATGTTTTCCAAAGATAAGAACATTACATGAAGCATAATCAGCCCTGTAGAGCCTAAGGCGGTAATTTTATGTCCCTTCTTTCATGCGCTTACTACTACTAAAAGTGGTTTTTCTTTCTCTGCAGGACACAGATTTATGCGGCGTTCGGTATTCTAAAATTCCATCACTGCAGTTGAGGACCATACCTTGCGAATTCTCTATTCTTCGCAAAAACACCGTAGGCTTGTTGATACTCCTAACCTCGAGTATCCGAGCACTCTTTATTTGCTTCTACTCTATCCCGTGGTATTCAAAAAAAACAACAGAAGATTACGAAGCATTACTACGGTGGGAAGTAATCTGCAGTTTCTGTAGAATTAATATACAGCCGTGTGCTCATCAAAGAAGGGGTTTAATGTTTGTTTCCGATGACCCGTCCTGTTTCTACTAAAATTCCCCTCGGAAACACTTCTGGAAATTCAAACAATTTGCTTGTTTTCTCATGGAGAAAAAATGAAGCGGTTAAATTAAACTAAACTAAATGGTGCTTGTTCGTACATAGCCTTGTGCTGCTTCGACACCCTATGCAACGGCGAATCCGGACCGCTCCGCGGTCCTGCTCCGCTGGTTTGAACGACTTCGCAGTTCTATGTTGCTTCTCCTGTTTCTACTGCTTCTCCTTTCATGATGAAGTATGGGATGGGTTATGCACACGCTGGAGGACCGCGCGGCAGCGCACACGCCGAAAAGTCGAGCGGACCGTCCACGGAGAGACTGACTGCCGATACGCTTGATGGCGCGCACGCGCTGGACGGGTGTGGTCCCATCGTACGCAATGGCTGGAGAACTCACTGCTCCTACCAATGCCTTACAGTGAACTTTGCTCATACTTAGCAGCCTTTATATACGGTGCTGATATATTTTAGTTCTTATTTCATTGCAAACGACTTTTACACGTTCGATGAAACAAAAAGTGGTCCAAAGCAGGCTTGAAATTTGATAGAATTGAAATTTTGCACACTTTTCATGTGTAATTCGACACGCCGAACACGAGATGGACTTGGTTTGCGCCGGAAGGATCTGGTTTTCTTGAACACACATACTAACATTATCCGACCTTTTGACTCCAAACTCCTCTAAGAAGTGTAAACGACATAAAAAGCGTTTTTAGGAACAGAAGAGTTTGACCAGCAGATAAGCCTTCCACCCTTGCTCCAAATTGCGAAACAGCTGCTTCTGTTTTGGATTACCACACTATGCGAGTAAAATGATTTTCTTTAGGCTTCACGGCATTGATTATGTTTGAGAAGGAAGCCTGCTAGAAAATGAAACCTACTGCGTTATACCACTGTAGTGATACTAATGTGATAACCTGTTATCATTACCTATAATAACGAGCGAAGGGTCAATCCATATTCCGCCAGTGCAAAAATGAAGTGGCGAAAGTGGCGATTCGAAAATGAAAATGGTATGCATTGATCTTCTCAAGCGGATCGCGCGATCCGAATGACTCGGCAGTTCCATATCTTCCGCATGCTCATGAAAATTCATCGCATCTTCCGCTACTTGGCAATGGAGCACGTTACGTCGCTGCGCGAACAAGTTCTCTTCAGGGTGAACTACGTGGCAGCCGCATCGCATATGCGTGGCACACGTTCTACGTCATCATTGACGCGATCGCAGCGATAGCCACGATCGCAGCGATCGCGGCGGTAACGGCGGAGTATGGATAGACCCTAAGGGTCTAGCCAATGTCAGATTTAAACGAAATTATTTATAGGTTTTCCTTATCCTTTACGTTGCTTTTGCCCATTATCAATATTTATTTGAATGCAACTACTGATTCGTGGTATGGTTTAGTTCGCAGTTGAGGAAAGAATGATGTTGGTGAAAAGAAAGGAGAGAGGGGAAGAATGGGATGACAGAGCAGCGAAATTTGTGTTGAAATTGAAATTTACCAAGAAACGTACGCATCTGAAGTCTTTACCTAGGTGTCTCAAATACTCTTTCATAAATATCCGTCGTCTCCCCACTCCATCTCAAATCTGCGCCAAGTTTTGTGGCGCCAGTGGCGGTAGCTCCAGAAGGAGGGTGGGTGTGCGCCTAGGAGTTCGTGTATTTGGCGGCAAAGAAGGCACAAGGGTCGAAATTGGTTCCATAGATGGGCTAGGATCTGTGCCAAATAACTCCAGTGCCTCCATACAAGGGCACTTTTTACGCGCAGTTTTGCGGCATTCAAGGGTTATAGACTGGAGCGATATGGTGCTAGAATCAAATGTCCTTTACAAGAAACCGCAATCGAGAAATTAGCACCATATGTGGGCCATCGGCTGTGGAAGACATATTCAACATCTCTATTCTGCAGCGCATATATACGCTAGATTACATAGCGTTGAGTATTTGCGGAATTTAAAATTCGAGTAGTCGGTGACCGCAGCGTCTTCAAGCGATCGCGATAGTGGCGACTATTAGTTATATTCTATGCAGCGGCCGACGGCATCATCAGGGACCTCTGTATCGATGAGCATGATTTAAATGTGGCTTTTACATCAGTGTGCAGGATGTTGGGACCAATGAACAAGTGTTCGGAACCCATGTGGAGGAGGTGGGGTCGACGTGGAAAAAAGGAGTATCGATGTGTAGAAGGTCAGAACCGATGGCAGGAGGTCGGGACAAATGTATAGGAGACCAAGACTAGTGTGGAGTAAATCGGGATCGGTGTGCAGGAGCTCGGCAGGAACAATGCGCAGGAGGCCGTTAGCAATAGTGGAAAACGGGTCAGCTAACGGCTATAATGCATCTGTCGATAACGAGTCGAACGAATTTTCAAGAAATTCGACTCAGCATACTTCCTCTCCGTACGTCAACCGCCAAATTATCGATTTATTGGCCAGCTATTGGTCGGACACGTGAGAGACAAACCGATAACCAATAGATTAATATTTTAGCGACCCAGTTAATGTGGCGTAGTGTGCCAGTGAGAAGTCACATGGTGCGAGCGGAGCGAGCACTCTAGCAAGTCTGGAAATCCGGCGAAGCCGGACGGACAGACTTGTTCCAAATATCCAGCTATTCTATTGTCTCGTGCAATGCACTTTCTAGCACCTTGCCGAATGTACGGAGCAGCTAGAATGAGGTCTCGATGTTCTCTTGTTTGTCAAAGTGAGGTTCATAAATCTTCACATCTTCAACGGTGCTCTCGGACACAACAGATTATAACATGTGAATGCCTAGACGCACGACCATAAATAAGTCTTAGAACAAAATGAAAACTCACCGAAAAAATGCCAAAAACATGCCTGTCGTATATTTTCAAGTTACAGGGCGAGCGAACGAGCATGCCGTCTTATCACATCAATGTATTATTCGTCAATAATTCGATCGCTCACCCTCGTAACTTGGACAAACGCGACAAGCACGTTATCGGCATTTTCTAGGGGAATTTTAACTTTTGTGGTTTCTAGCTTTCGATTTCGACCATCCGTGCGGTTAGGGTACAAAAAATGCAAAAACCTGAAAATCGATTTTTCAAAGGATGCTGCCTTTGTTTCGATGTCGGTTATTATACTCCCTTTATCGAGCGAATACTAAAAACGGCCCAAAATTTTTGAGACAACAAAGTTGCCATTGTTATGTCCATTAAATATGAGGAAGGCATGGTATACAGAAAATGTTTGCTTATGATTTATGACTGGGGTAAAAATGTAGACAATGCTTTACCTTCCAATGTGCACTCGAAATTCCCTGCTTATGGTGTGGCTATGGTAGAAACACACTGCCGAAAACAACCCACAGCGGCGCAAGCTCCTGCTTTTGTAAAGTACACAAACTGTAGCGAGCACTACCAAATTAGAGTTTATGAAAACAGCAAAACAACCGCTATGAATACTAACATACGCGGGTATAACATACGAGCGATAACACACACCGCTATGGATACGAACACTCGAACGTATAACATACGAGGGATAAGATGTCCATTTTTGATGTAGCTGAACAGATTCAGAAGATTGCGGCACAGGTGCCGCATCCACATGACATCAAGAAAAGGAGAATTTCCAGGAACTGATTTGGAAAAGGCCCGCTTCGAGAGGGGTACTACACTCGACACAGCCACCGTCCCGGGTCGGCACATGTGCCTCGTTTTGGCAATAGCGCGGCACCTGGAACAACCTAGGAACTCTTGTAACCAGGCACATGCCCATTTCGAAGTAGTAAGAAAGTCTAAATTCCTTCTTTACGCTATGAGACCACCAAAAAGTAGATTATTAAAATTAAAGCGACTTTTGTAGTGCTAAAACTCCTGATCAATAAAAACTTACATTTTCGCAGCTAGTGCTTTTCTAGCTGTACCGACGCCTATTGAATGTATAAAATTATGTAGGATCCTGACTTTTGGCAATATATTCAGCGAGAGAATATGTTGGCGAGAGAATTTACTGGTGCTTAGTTATGATTTTGCCATAACGAGTCATCAGCGAAGCAAAGACGACTATGACAAGACATGAGTGGCCGAACGGATACAAGTTAGCCGACTGCTAGGCAAACAAAACTCTGACCTCGTAGGTTCGAATCCGGAAGGTAACGATAGGCCTCGTGAAAAATTCGGAAAGTAGAAGCAAAACAACAGATCTGTGGCTGAGGAGTGCGGTTTTCGCACCTGCAAACTTTTGGTTCCCAAAAATGACAACGGTTCGGCACCGCTAATCTCCCAACGAAAGTACATGTACCCGTTAGGGTCTGCACATGTGCCAATATCGGGATGGTACCTGTGCGGAATCTTCAGAGTAGTTTATATAGGTGAATCCTTCAGGCCCTGTTGACATATGCGTTCGCATGCGTCTGTGCTGCGCGGCAAGAGGGAGGGGCTGAGTTATGTTTAGAGAGGCAGTATACACGAAGAAGTGACCGTCTGAGTGGGAAAGGTGGGGAAAGGGTCTGAAAATTTTTGAAAATAGCCTAGAGGCCAGTACAAAAATGAAGAGGGGTCAATAAAAAAAACGATTTTATTATTGATTTAAAATATCTACTATAATATAACTCAGAATGCGTGCGTCCGTCCATTATATACCCAGAGCTAATCTTATCCGCCGACCATTCCGATTAATCATTCCTCCTTCTTCACGGTATGGTTTAGTCTATGCATGAGGGGATGAGTGAGGAACAAAGAGACTGGACTTAAAAGAGGTTACGTTAGTTGCTCAAGGCTGTGGAGCGGCTCCGTTTTTTGCGTTCATATACTACCAGCGGATCCGGACCGCTCTGCGGTCCTACTTCGCCGTTCTCATTTGATTCTCCTATTTCTACTCTTTCTCCATTCAGGGTGTACAATGGACATTACACTCCAGAGGCCCACGCCCGCACGCGTAGCGCACACGCCGAACGGACCGTCCACGGCGGGTGGGCCGTCCATGCGCTTGGTGGCGCGCACGCTCCGGAGGGTGCGATTCCGCAATGATATGACTGATTTCTTACTTCTTCTTAATCAGCTGCTCAACATGTTAACGTTGTAAGAAAGAAAAGTG
>KN549467.1:85906-102891 GCA_000797555.1 Oesophagostomum dentatum | reverse complement strand
TTTTATGTTTTCACAGGCGTTCATCGCCCCTCGTATTAGGTTGGCAACTAAGTTCTTAAGCATTATGCGAAGAAAAAAATCAGTTATTTTCTAATAAGTCGAAGATTTATGGAAGCCAGTGACCAACTCATACGTTATTTAAAACTACAGAATGCCTTCGTCATTTTGGAATTTCACTCTTTCCTGCATCTTTCTTTTTAATAAAGTTTCTCTCTCGGAAAGAGAGCGATCCGATTTCCAGAACCTGCAAGTTTGGCGCAACCCACCCACTGCAAAAGGCGGCAAATTTCCAGTTTGGGGAGTTCCTTATGTTCTTCTAATCTTACCCTACAAACACGGTAAAAAGGATAACTCTGCTTCCACTGCACAATTTTTAATAGAATGAGAACTAAATGTGGAGCCTTTGACGCGCGTGTATAAAAAGTCATTTTTCTACGGCTTTGCCTAGAAACCTGCTCCGGAAAAGTTCTACTATGTTCATCGCATGCAGTTACATCATGAAAGACAAGTCCCGAAGTGACACTCGTCCGAAAATATTAAAAAATAAATTTCTCAAAAAAGCTTAAGAACTTAGTTGCCATACTAATATTTTTTCCCTTTTAGAATTTTTAATTTGACCCTTGTGTTTGTGGGCGGACTCCGCGCAACTTTGTTCGACATTCGCTTCTTTGGGTCAAAGTGGCCTAATCGCATTAGTGATTCCGCGACATCCTCCTCCGAGCTGCTGCCGTTTTTGGCGGTGAGAAGATCGATGGTAGATGGGTTCATTCGAGATCTGGCGAATATTTCCGGGAGCATCGTAGCATTACCAACTCCAGTCTGTTTTTCAAGAAAAGGCAAGCTAATTTCCGCCGATCTAATAGCAAAGTCCTTTCATTGTAATCGATTGCTCCTGACGTCGAGAAAACTGCTCCTTTGTCGCACTATTTTGGTACTCTTATCCAGCGTTTTCCAAAGCACGCGTATTCTTTTCATCTTTCCGTCTTTCCTTGCCTGTTAAAATTCTAATATGTTAAAAGCAAGATTTTAAAAAATGTAAATATCCTTGATCTTCTCGAAAGTGACAATGTCGTTTGGTTATTATCGCCTTTATTGATCCTGCAATCTAGATCATAACCATTTATTTTTATACAACACATACCATGGCATAACTTTTCTGCATTCACAGACCTGGGCCGCATTTACCATTGCCATTTGCCATGGGGTAAGCAAGGGAACGCCCATAACTTAGCCCGAAATAAGTATTCATCGAGGATAAATTGGGTGTTCCCTCGCTTACCCCGTCATAAATGCTATGATGAATATGGCCTTCGCGCTATCATAACGCTACTTTTCTCAAATAACCCTCGTAGTTGCCACATATAATGCTCAACCATGCCGGTTGAGCATGGGATAAGCAGTATGCCCTCTTCGAACTTCCGCCCAGGGTCAAGCGTAACGATGCGATTCACTTGCCTCCTGCAGGGCGACCCCTCCTCCCTTCTGAGCAGATATTTTCGACCCCTAATGTCGGTGAAATAGACCCTTGAAACAGAGAAGCATAAAAAGGCTAAAGCTAAGGAATGCGAAAAATGTCGTCAAAACTGGCTAGAAAGCTGCTCCGCGACGAACGCGCGCGTGCGCGGTGCGGTTCGCTTAAAAAACAGAAAAGTAAGATGCACAAAAACTAGATTAACTTACTCAAAGCGAGAAAGAATTGAGGGCCTTTCTATATGAGATAGAGGAGAGGGTCTGTGCTATCGTGCAGACTAAGCTAAACTTAAAACATTCTTAAGAGCACCACGCGCTCAAACGTAGCTGTTTTCTGATTTTAAAAAAAGTAGGGGTAGAAAAAATCAAGCATTAATCTTCCCCGTGAAGTTTCAAGAAACTTTATATAGCGACAGAAACTAGAAGACTTCCTCCATCTCTGCTTGGAATAGTACGGAAGTCCGATTCCCTTTTCTACAAATTAAGTTGATACGACCCAAAGTCAGTTTTGATGCGACTCTCGGCTTCGGTCGCACCTCAGTCGCATCAAATTATTCCCCTTAAAAAGGAAGAGCTACAAGAGCTTTTTAGAGCAGCAGAATAGAGCTAGTCCTCTAGTTTGCCACCATATACAGCATTTCCTGAAAGCCTTTCACTGCGGAGCAAATAATCACCTTTTTTCAACCATACTTTCGATGAAAACCGAAAACTACTAATGTTTGTCGCTCGCTGTACAGTTCTTCAGGATTTCAGTCTCTTGGCAATTCTTTCAAAAGATTCTATAGAACGAATCTTCTCCTTTGGAAAGGCAAATAAATTTTATGCGTCTGTCTCCGATTTCGAGGACACATGTCTTATACATGTTTCTGTGAAACCTAGTTTTTCCGTTTCTCAAGAAATTGTGCGCTACACGGGCGTTTGCACACTGCAAGGGCAAATGTTGCGCCAGGCTAAAATTTGAGCTTCTTCATGATTGTGCCGCATAGCCTCAGTACGGAAAGTTAGCGCTCCCTGCCATTTTGGGGCACAAATGTAGTTTATCGTTAGGGTCGCCGTCGTCCTGAGCTTTTCGAAAAATCCTGGATGGAGATGAGTTTCAGTCGCAGGAGATTAAAAGGCTGTGATCTAAGGTTTGCATATAGTTACTCCTCCACATCATTGCTCTCTGATTTGGTTCTACATCAACTCAGTGGCGACCTCCTTAACTCGAGCAACATACCAAGTCGACCCCCGTTGCGACTGTCGCAATTACGCTTGACCCTGCTTGCGGCATCGCTCCTATGACTTCGTATATAAGGGAGGCATCTAGTTGGTTGATGTGGCTGCTGGTTTTGGTAACTCTCTGACTTTTGTGTAGGTTATATCCGGTTATTACAAGATGTAATTCCCATGTTCTCTGCTCATAAAACCTGCTCATTCTCTTCAGTTACAAGATGTATTTGAATCAAGGTACTTTTACTGTAGTGAGAAGATATAGGGGTTCTGATGTATCTTAAAGTCTAGCTGTTGTCTATTATGGAACTAGGACAAACCGATTAAACTAGTTCATTCTTTGTCCATCTTCATTCTTCTTCGATCTTTTCTATTCCTCATTTTCAGTTCTGTAGAATTCAGAAGACCTGTTATTCGATTCTTTCTTATACTTTCCTGATACTTATCTATCTATTTTTTATTGTTGTATAGTGAGGCTTGCGCACCTTAAGTGCATAAATAAATAAGTAAATAAATAAATCGGCTGCACGCTTGGAAGTTCGCTGTTCAGGTGGCGTCCAATGAATCTGTTCCGCAATGGCTGCGCAAATTTCCTTAATTCTATCTTCGCTTCAACTCTCATCAGTGGGGGTCATTAGGACTGTTAAGGCCCAAGCTCTGAATTTTCTTTATTTGTTCAGCCACCTACAGGGTACATTGGAATTATTCATCGTTGGACCTCTGGATGCTTTTTATCAATCTTTGTTTTTCAAGAGCTGCTGCAACTCAGATGTTCTATCGACATCTTTGTTTTTCAAGAGCTGCTGCAACTCAGATGTCCTATCCTAGTTCCCTCTTCTACAGCCCACAGCTTCCGCTTTTCGTCGCGTAGGTCCTTCTTTAGGTAACAAAACCCATTTCCCTACATTAAATGACCAAAAAATCCTTTAGCCCGCCTGTGACTTATTGCATATAGGTGTGCACATTAATTACCTGCACAGACTTCGCAGCACAAAAACAAACAACACAGTGAAGCAGATTCCCAAAACAGTTCATAAGTAGGTTGTTTGCTGTGACCTTTCTAAAAAGAAACAGACAGCGATATTTGAATCAGTTGTCATATGAACACAGAGACGGTCTTGGGGTTCATTGCAATAATGGTGACTTGTCTAGTGGGCACCCAATATATCTTGGTATTCACTGAGAATGATTGTCAATGAATTTAAGCCTCTGTGTTTGATGGAAAGAAGGTAACTTTCATTGCTTCCAATATGCGATTTGGGGACGAAGAAACATGGAAGTGATGAGATAGCTTAATATTCTTTGTGGCTGGCATGTGTGCCTGGAAATTGTCTTGCTTTGCGAGCCACGGAATGAAAACGAAAATATTTCTGGTGAAACTTTCACAAAAGATGTGTGCAAACTCTTCCCAACTAAAGGTAATGGAAGTGCGAAAAATTGCGCTTATACGATGTCGCATAACAAAATGTTCCTCTGTGTCGAGAGCCCAAAAATGGTCACACGAATTTCGTGCATATGAGAAAACGTTCCGCAATTCTCCAGCCTTGCGCTTTTCTCTGGATACTGTATACCAGTGGAAAGGGCGAAGCATCCATCCATATTTCATGAAGTATCCTAGACTTGCAGAATTTGAAAAATTAGAATTCTTTAGGGCAAAGACTACCCATATGCCACCAGCAACTGAACTGAAGAGACTTCAATTGATTTCTCATCCATATGGGAGACAGTCCGAATGTTGGCTGGCGACTTAACCTTTGGAAAAGACCTAGCAAACCATCCTTAAGATAGTTTGAAAATAAATCGGTTCCAATATGGCCATTTGGCACTGCAATACATCTGTGCAGGTAATTATTGTACACCCTGTAAACCTCGCCGATGGCAAACGTCACTATAACTAAAGGTACTGCTTGGAATCCATTGCTTTTCGTTACATTTTTTGATTTCATTTTTGGAAAAAAAGTTCTGTCAGTGCCTGTTCTTAGGTTGCCAGGAGTCTACCAACATGGCTCATCGGTTCCACCACCAAGGCGGAACAAACTTAAGCGGACGACCCTTTTTTGGTGATTCGATGTTGAACCTCCAACCCGCTTTAAGTCGCATTTTGCACCATATTGTTGTGAAGGAAATTTGAAAATTCGTGCTCAAGCTGGTCTCGCAAATCCGTCGCACTAGTCTTTTCTCTCAGCTAACACCACCAGCTTGGTCACTATCTCGGTAGTATCCTCTCCTTCACTAGTGGTGGTTTTTGTGGCTTACTTCATCTCGCACATTCTAGCGAGTTCCTTAGATTTAACCAGTTACTACCATTGTTTCCTGCTTTCGGCTCCGATGCAACGAACACGCGAAGAAACACTTCATAGCAGCTGTATTGTCTCTAACAGGCACGTGTACACACAAAGAAAATGCACAATTTATTGAATCCAGAAAAAGACAAAAATTGAAAAGCAGCCAAAAATGCAGAGATTAGGGGTGTCGAAGTATCGGATGCCTCGAGTGAAGAGTTAGCACAACTGGTCAAATACATAAGAAGAAAAAGAAGATCCGCGTAACAACGACTAAGACCACATTCAATGCTTTTTATGCGGCATCTGAACGCAAATGGAGCGGCGTGATTACTTGTGGGTCAAACCAGTCTCGCTTGTTTCATATATCGAAACTTATCCTGATATAAAATTGGAAGCTTATCAGCACAACCAGAAAATAGGTGTGTTAGGTTTTGAAACATTTAAAAACCACTGGAGGACCGCACGTTACTGCGCTCATGACTTCGGTCTTATTTTCGCACGGAGCGATGTGGTCTAGGTGTTGATAAATGGAACAATTTGGATGAAAATCACCTAAGCAGTCGATAAGCTGACTAGCATTAAAGGCTGGCTGAAACACATTTTAGTAGTACACCTGATCAATCTGTTCAGGAAATCGCGCAAAAAACGAGTCCTGGTTGGATATTACACGATTTCCAGCTGAAGATGAGCTTCTGTGATGCAGTATTGCATCTCTTCATCGCTGCAGCATACTAGATATTAAGAAATGTCTTCTAGGAAAAAGTACACATGCATTTTTGAAAGTGGATGTTTTGCAACCGATAAGGGATACTAAAACAGTAGTACACGTTTGACTACTTCTAATTCAGCTCAGCAAACTTCACAACTTATCGTTATGTGCAGTAGATCCTAGGAAAAAAATCTATGACGGAATTCTTCATCAAAAATAGATACTTTAACGTTTTCGTTTCAGAATTTAGTTTAATAATCATCGCCTCGTCTGATGATATAACTCCTATTACTGCCCAATATGCATTCCAAAGAAAACAAAATAATAAGTTGGAATGAACAAACAAAAAATCTGTAACCTTGCACACATTCTGCTTTCCATGCTTTATCCAACGTAACAATACGAAAAAAATGGCGTAGAAATGCTTAGGGGTATTAGCGAAAATTTATAATAGCTTTCACTGGGGAAGTTTCAAGAACGACATCAATTTTGCTCCTTTTTTTCTTCACGGTCGCTAAGATAACTTTAGGCATATCATCTGTAGACTTCACGTTACACAAAGGATATCTGTTGCTCTGGAGCCAAGACGCTATTATGTAAGTGAGTTGTCATCCATTCGAAAGGCTTTGTGCGCAAATGTACCCATAGCTGCCGCATGACGCTAGCTCAAAATTTAAAAGCTGAGTTCATTTCAGTTGCAGCATTATTTCTGGTAGAGATGTTGGAAGCGGCCCATTTACATCTTTACCGTAGCGGCAGTCGGATTCATAAGCCTCTAAGCTGAGCTTCCGGAAGGTGATTTTTACGTAATGTATGACATGTATATGTACGTATCAACTGTGCCCTTGAGCAAGGTTTTTGCTTCAATCTATTCTATTTAAATGTTTTTCCCCAAACAAAAGCTGTACAATGGTAGAAGAAAAATGTCATTTTGGAAGTGAAGGTGGCGACTGAAAGCGCTACAGCGGTAGGAGCGTGAAGGACGCTATCCCTGACATCCTTATTAGAATGAATCTATAATCTTTCTTGCACTGAACGCTGAATTTATTCTGTAGGAATGAACCCGTACTTTTGTATTGAGACTAGCCTAAGAATCCCATCTGCAAGGAAATCTTTCGTTTTATTTCGATACAGTTAAGTGGTACATCAAGTGCAGCATACACTTAAAAACGGATTTCGAGATTCGGGTGGTTTACGAACGTTAAGTGGCTGAATTGTCGAAAGATAAAATGAGAGCACCGGTAAGCCTGTCACTGCCGAGAAAACGGGGAAGTGTTAATGGAATGGGTGGACAGGTTACGAACGGTGTGAGACGAGTAGTCTTGTGGGTGTGCTTTGTACACAGTTAAAGCGTTATAACCACTGGGCATGAATGGAGTTGCACGAGTGTTCGACGTCCTCACGCTTGAGGAGCTAGGCGACTCCAATATAAAGCACGCAGTGAATGGAAAACTTACCCGCAAAATCGAAGACGAATCTTCTGGAGCGATTTATTGTGTCGAAAATGACTTCTGATCCAAGAAAATTGAAGCTCGATGATTTCCTGAGCTCTTCTTATAGTATCCATTGAGAACTCAGGAATCGTTCTGAGCATGACCACTGCCTTTAACTTGTTCACTAGGCGAGAAGGAATATGATGCTGTGGACAAGACATGCGTCGCAAGTATATTACACTAGGATATTGCCAGATATTACTTCAGAGGCAACGATTCCCGGGTGTAAGTTTCTGTATATGTGGTGTCAAGCTGCGCCATTGGAGCCTCTTCCAACCATTTCAGAAATTTAGGCGGGGAATTCCCAACCATTTCCTAGAAAGAAGTTCTCGTCTAGCTTCTTATTTTGGGGCTAACGTACGAGTTTATATACCGGGCTGGCATGTCACAGCAGCATGAATAACTGGTTCCTGCTTTAGTTTTTTTTAAACGTTCTAGCTTGTTTTTGTTCACTCGAATTAGCAGACTAGTTCTAAAGCAGGAATCGCGAATTTTACTCGAAAAACTTCTGACAGAAAATTTTGCAATGGTTAAACGGTACCAACTGTCGCACCTTGTCCTCAGACTCCAATTCCATCTTGCAGAATTTTGTTGAGAGATAAAAAAAGGCCATATTGACGTTTTCATTTCACCGTTTTCGTATAAGGTATGTCAGAAAGATATGCCCCTTTCGTGAAAACAAAGAAAAAATACGTGCGATAAACTGAAAAGTATTTCGAAATGAATAGTACGGAGTTGAATGGACATTTTGATAAAAGATTTCGTACCTTCTGTACACCGGAATGCAATTATATAGAAATCCTATTGCGTTCGGAAACGCCAATAGATTTATACTCTCTAGAGCTTGTCTACTACAAAAAAAACCTGCACAGTGATTGAGTCGCATGATAACAATCGCATTGTTATTTGAGAAGAAAAATCATTGAAGCTTAGACGTCTTCTACTAAGAAAGACTATTTTACAAAATTCATTTGTGTCGAACTACTATAATAGAGTTGAGAAGTCATATGTACACACCATTCATGTTGTGTGATTGCGGAAGCATGTTTCGAAAGGTACGGTTTTGGATGGGTCTGTAATGTTCCTGTGTGTGCAATTTACATGGTAACGCTTCGCATTAAACCGAATTTCGAAGGTGAATTAATATCCGTTGTCCGTATATCACTACACGAAGTGTGTGCACCGGCGTTTCGGTCCACCATACATAGACTTGGTACTTCTCAGATTCTCAGGAAAACATTGTACTCAACATGTTCTGTTGAAAATAACCGTTTGCTCATTTAGCGAAAAGCGAACAGCAAAAAATGTGCCGTGTTAGTCCTAATAACAGGTAGCACTGTTGAAGTTCCATCAGCCGTACCACTGCATGGCGCATATCCAGTTATGTACGGGAATAGCGGCCACTGCTGCTGCGAGAATACCGATTGTGTCAGCAAATGTGACAGTCGACAGAGCAAACTCTCGGATCGTCGGATCAACCTTAAATCTTCACCCAATATGCAATAACAACTAAAAAGCTAATGTCATTGAAGGTCGTGCTAGCTCTAGCATATCCACCGTATACTTCGGACCGAATGAATAACTCGAATGCAAATTCGAATAAATATTCGAATTCGAATCACTCGAAAATTCGAATATTGGGTGGTCATGATATTCGAATAAAATTCGATAACCGAATTTTTGAAGAAAGCAGTTTTCTAATATGTTTAATTTTCGAATCCCCAAAAAACTGGGTGTTCGAATATATTCAAAAATTCGAATATTTCAAAAACCCTTTTCGAAAGTATTCAAATTTCGAATATCTTAAAAGCCCTTTTTCGAACATACTCAGAAATTCGAATATTTCAAAAATCCGTTTTCGAATTTATTCAAAAATTCGAATATTCCAAAAACGCCGTTTTCGAAGATATTCAAATTTCGAATATTCGAAAATACCACATTCAAATTTTTTTCTAGTTTTCGAATTTCTAGGAAAGTAGGCATTCGAATTTATTCGAAAATTCTACTGTGCAAAAAATATCATATTCGAACGACAAATTTTTCGAATATTCGAATTTTTTCATTCGAAAAACGATGTTTTTGCGCTAATTTGAGTAAAAATTCAAATAATTTCCGGTTCGAACATTCGTTCATTCGAACTTCGTAAGAGACGATTTCAGCGTTGGTGTGTCTGTGTCTAGGAAGCTCATATATGGCATGGCGAACTGAATTTTTGTAACCAATGTGAAGCTGTCCAATTTTGATGGAGAACCATTTTTGAATGAACGTTCCATTCATGGAACTGTTGATATAGAAAACCGGTTCCTGAGTTAGATCTTGTAGCTTCATAAATCAAGTCCTTCAATGATGAGACCTTCACTACTGGATTGAAAAACGTCCCATTGCGTTATTACTCGGAACAAAATTTCCAAGATGTAACTGCTTCATAATGCGCTTCAACAATTTCCAGTTTACTATCCGTCATTTGTAAGAAAGGAGATCTCCATTTTTTTCTTATCGTTGGATATGTTGTAGCAAATATTACGTCCAGTATTACCTTTCTAAACAATGCCATGTTAACACTCACCTTTCTGTGTATATGGTAGAATGTATTGGCATAGTTACATCCACCAACTATTCCAACCACAAACATCATTGTACAAACGATGCCGAAATGGGGAATAAATGAGTAGATGGCAGTTAGGAATACCACAGCAGCGAAAGAGCTCTAAATAACAGAGTTATATCAGCGCGAACTGGTGCATGTCTATATTTGTACATGGGAGTGAATTGTAGATAACCTGAATGACAGCGGTGAGCGAAATCCAAAGCAGGTTCAGCTTAATGAGGTTGATGGATGAACGAGCGAGGAATACCCCGATATGGTAGAACACCTTTGAAATTGCACAATTTGAACATATAGTTAAATGTTTACAGGTAAACGATTAACTACCTTTTGGTTTTCGAGTTTACCGGGTTTGTTTAAAAGCATTAATGCATTCTTTCTCCAAAACAGGAATTTTATTTTGTCGCCGCTATATACTATAAACATGATGCGAATATCCCTCCATGTTTAATTCACCTGTATAGCTTTATTTATTTCCATTTTTTTATTCAACTGTCTGTTTCTAATCTGATTTGAAATCATTTGAAAATCCCTTTCTTCAATGGCCAAAAAGTATTCAATGCTTTTCCATGCACTAGAGCAACGATTCGCATGAATTTAGCGCCAAAGCTAGAATTTTACTAAAGGTTAGTATGGAAAACAGGATTCTCGATATTGGTTACTTTGGTTGTGCTTTCTTTCAACGCTCTGAAATAGTTATTCAGCATTTCGAGAGCATACTAATATGTGCTGATCGTATTTGATGGCGGCTGATCCCACATCCATCAAAAGTGCTTTTGCAAAATTAATTACCTAGCTAAAAGCAGCCAGTTGGGTGTCACCTTACAACTACAAATAAACTTCGCACAGATATGTGCCATACCTTTTCAGTGTTATTCATCATGCAGGACGAAATCAGGAAGTGGAAACACACGCTAAGTCACTGGCGCAACCCATTTGTTCAGAATTTTTGCAATTATCGCAATGTCACTTAGTGGACCATTTTCCTTGGAAAGCGGACTACAAATACTGTGCGACGTTTCAACTAGAACCGTGTGGGTGGCGGACCTGATGAACAGCTATGACCCAGCTATGCAAAGTAATTAGGGCATGGCTGGGTCGGTGACCTAATTACTGTCTCCGCACCTTGAGGCGGCAGAGGTGCGAAGAAAGTAGTTAAGCCCAAGCGTTTAACAGTAGGTCACGTACAACGGTGTTCAAAAATAAACAAAAGAATGACTCTTTCCCACTAACAGTGACTTATTTTATAAGAGCAGACATTTACTCAAATGAGGTAAGAGAGACATATGCTGTACTCAGAAAAGCCCCACTACTAATGTAGATTTATTACATTACCAAAATCACAATATGACCCTTCGATAGAAGGTTTTGAAGTCATTATTGTTTTTGCTAATTTGACATTTTCTCTTTCGTCAGCCCATGACTATTTTAGAATTAGATCTATTGTTACCTTCGCGAACAAAAATGTGCGCAAGCTATGATGGCAAACAACTGACTTTCAGGTTAAAACAGGAAAATTAGGCACGTAGAACTGCTAATGTTTGATGATCATCTATAAAAATCCGCTCTATTCATATTTGTCAAGGTTCTTGCTCTACTGGTGCAACCAGTTTTCCATGTTTAGATCAAAATGAAAACGCTGTGATTATTTTTTACTGGTGCTAGGTCCTATCTACCGTGCTAATATTATTCATTCGGAATCGGGATCTACAATGGCCTTCCGAATACTTATCTTTTCCAAGAGTCTTTACACTCAGAAAGCACGAGATAATTTTAAAAAGCGTAGACATTTGAAGCCTTGTAAAAACCCTTCCTTCCCAGCCCCTGATGCAACATGAAATGCAAAAAATATCGTTAACGCGTACAGGAAACTAAATAGGATCCTCGCTATCGAATTAGCCAGCAAAAACCGTACAACATGTTGGAAGCTTGCAGCTAAATTTCTTTTTTCTATTCCTCACAAAATTTTTCATTTCACGGAGGAACCCGTGAAATCGTAAAAGTAAAGAAAAAGATCAAAAACGGCCACTGTGCGCAAAACGGAGAACGAAACAAATATCTGCATTAAACTACTCAAACTCTATAAGCTAAAGATGTAACAGCTAATGTATGGAAAGAGACTTTGAAAATCTTGCCGGAACGCTGCCCTAGAGTTGTGGATCAGCGTCGTTGCCAATGTACTTCCCCAAAATTCGCATGTGTGAAAATGAAGCGAAAATCTGCTTATCAACACATTTTGCAAATCGATGCTACCCATCCGTTTTCACACACGAAATTTTGTAAAGTTATCCAATTCACCTACTCCAAGTCATATAACACGTAAAGCAGTTTACTGTTTGCTCGACTGCATCAAATAAACGTGCTACATCGGCAACTTGTTTATGAAACGGATTATCTATTCCTATCTTTTGGAGTGGGCGCAAATCAAGCGGCATAGGTTAAATTTACCCGATTTTGTATCGCTCAGATGGTCTACTTTTCCCTAAGCTGTAGTGGTCTTCAAAGTTCTTCAAACGCGTTAATATCCTCTAAAAATTTTAAACTTTTTCCCTACAGCTGATATTGTGTGATCTGTAGTTGATCTTGTACGTATCTCGTAAGGCAGTGTACCTTCAAACTTCGGCTGCTGGGTTTTTCTGGTGGTACTATCAGGGAGGGCCTGCTTTATAACTCTAGCACTGTAACGACCTCCAAAACCTACTCATTTTAGAGAAAGAGCCTTAACTAGTATGAAATCCCCGCTAATAAAACTACAATGCAAAAAGGAACAAAACTCGAAGCAATGCTATGAACGATAGTAATGTGGTTGCAGCCCCACCCATGTCGTCTGCTTATCCTCAAAGACACATTCGTGCAAGAGAAATGATCTAACACTGATTCTTAGGTCCTTTATTAGCTGCGTACTTTGACGTGTCGTAGCTTTTATTAATCGGGATTTTATTTTTGACAAGGCTTGTTCCCCAAAATGAATAGGTTTTGGAGGTTGTTACTATGGTAGGGTTATAGTGCAGGCCATCCCCAATAGTAGTACTAAAAAAAAACTCGTTGACCTAATTTTGGTGGTACACTGTCTTTAATTACTTTCTTCGCACCTATGCCGTCGCATAGGTGCGAACACTGTAATTAGGTCACTGACCTAGTCATGCTCTAATTACTGTGTATAATTGGGTCATAGCTGTTCATCAGGTCACGCACCCGAACCGCATAAAGTCGTGAATGGGACAAACTTCAGATGAGCTCGTGAAAGAAATGCAGTGAAAGTGAATCATAAATGCCGTCATTTGCAAGAATTTGCTATTACTATTACCTTTTTTGGATTTAATCCGCTCTAACTAGAACTAGGGTGCTTTTAGGCTTCTCACTTTATTCCTGCCGCACACCCAGTGTTTACGCTCGATTCTCACATAGTTCCCTTCATTCTGGGCAGAAAGTGCACCGTTAGTAGCAGCTCACAAACGTCTTGAAATACTTCGAATACTTCAACCACATAAAAATTCTTGTTTTATTTTGGAAAAGCTCAAAAACTTACTTGGTACCACCGATATTGAGATGCAATGCTGGTGTAAAAGCCGTGCGAACAGTCGAATACAACCAGTTCAATCTGAAACAAAATTCACCTCTAAACTCATGTAATACATAGTACTTTGGTCAAGAAATACGATAAAAACATTTTTTCGCAAAAAAAAATCTTACCAGTCCCTGTTTGATAAAGTACTGCATAAAATAAACGGTTCCAAACGGGATCATGTACTTCATGAGGCTCTGAAACAGAATAAGTGAGATACTGTCCTAGGAAAAAACTTGGCTTTATTTACTATAGGGGCGTTTGAACAGTTCTACCGCTTTTCCCATCTCCTTCAAGTTCTTGCCTTTCAACGGTTTCTAACACGCCAGTTAAGTCACATCGAAAGTGAGAATTTTGGAGACAACAGTTTTAAAAGGCAAATAGAATAAGGCAAAGAGCAGTAGAAATGTTTTTACATCAACACGTAATCTCATTAGTTGGACAGTGTAGCTTATCTCCCTTGTAAAACGAGGGAATAATTTAGAAATAAGTTAAAAGACTTGCCTCAAATACAGCAAGTATCCCTCTCTTTAATTCCTCTTACAGTCTTAAATGCCATTTCTCGATAGTTCACGAAATTTTGGAGAAGCGTTCTAACTGCGATCTCGTCATCTCTTCTCTGTGTTTTCTTAAAGCAGTAGCACTTTTAAAGATTTTTCGCAGGTTTTGGAAAACCACTACAGCCGCAATTTTTCTGCACCCGTTGATTTGATTCGTTGTCGGCGACCAGTAGCCACTTCCTTTTTTCTACTGCTGCCTTCAAGGACGCTGCTCCAAAAATATTATTGCTTTTATAAAATAAGTTATATGGTTCTATTGTGTGTATGTACATGCGGTGTAGTACTAATCTTCACGAATAAATCGCTCAAATAAATTTCCATTTGACTTCTTAGCTTTAACTGCCTTTCACGACAAGCGACATCATCGTTAATTCAAAGTTATTTTGAACACATGAATAGGAACAATTTACTGTGGATATCTATATTTCGTAGATTAGGCACCATTTATGCTAGAATGGCCACATTTTCGTTGCTAACAGGATTTTTTGATGGTAAACCCAGTATCTAAATGCACAGAAGTATAAAACCAAACACTCTTTAGGAAATCCAGCACGGAGATCGATGTTCTATCTACTACTTGCCGTTTCCTGATGAACGGTAGCTGTTTGACGATTCCATTGTACATAGGAATGTAGTATTCTTGAACGAATCGTTACAAGTAGGAGGAATGAAAGAAAATTCTCGCTTTGTATGTGCTTTCTCTAAATATGTTTAAACTTCGCACATGCTTTGACGTTTGCTTTCTCTTATTTCAGGGTTTTGGTGCAAATACAAGCATACCAAAAACTGTGGTTAGTTCTTTCCAAGGGTGCGTCCTTTTAATGATACCTAGGAGGCCGTGACGTTGTTCTGCAACGCTAACCATAATATATGCAGAGTATTTTCTGTCACTTTATACTTAAGTACCTATCAGAGTTAAAAACTGTTTAAGCAACGCCGAACCAGACGGCCGGAGTCTAAACGCAAGACAAGCTGCCGGATAACTTAGTTCTATGGTAACATTACAACGAAATTCGTTACCACTTCATTGATTATAAGTTGTTTTATACCTATAGTTTTTCTTATTTTTAAAATCCTCTTAAACAACCCTGCTAAGCCATTTGCCCAGCGTTTAGAGTTTTATTTCCTCTTCAAAACATGCAACACAACTTCAGTCAGCTTGGTTACATGCAAATAGTTTTGTCCAATTCTTCGCTAAACAACTTTGCGTTTCAGTGCTCACGAAATCAGCAACTACTTTCTTGTAGCTTACATTTGCTTCTAAAACGCGCGTAAACATGCATATACAAAAAGAAGCGAAATCAGCAATGCAGAAAATGTTGCGAAAGCATAAAAGCGTTAACCTGAGTGGAAACCTCGAAGAGAAAGCATAACAACCCTTTGCCTTTTCAGACAAACCCAATAACGGACAGTTACATTAGCTAAAATTACTATTTAGCAACAAGACCCACCTTTATCACAAGGAGCTGCTCATCAAAAGGCCTGTTTTGTGCATCTAATTTGACCTCGCTGGTAGTCTGGTTGTTCTGTTCAGAATCAGGACAAGAAGTTGGTTCTTGTATATCTCGCCTAAAAGCACGGGGAGGATGAATTGCAGGGTACTGGGAGCGACGGCGGTCAGTTACGATCTTTGGTTTGTGCATATTTGCACTATCATAAAAATAATGTGATCAAGAATAATGAAAGCTTACTTGTATGGTGTGGAGAAATCTAGCCAAGTTGAGGGTTTGAAGGCGCTGATCGCGGGAATTGTTGGAGCTCGCACCAGTATGAAGTAGTAGCTGAATGAAAAGTAGACTTTCAGAAGCGCAGTCGCAGATAATAAGTGGGTTTTTTTGAAGACGTATTCTACTGTACCAAGAACTACTAGGTATAGCACATACAGTGCATAATTCTCTTGCCCAGACGAGAATACTATTAAACAAGTCTGAGATTCCGGCTACGCCAGACCTCAGACTTTTTTGGAGTGCTCGCTTCGCTCGCACTTCTACAACCACGTTGTACTTTTCACGAATGATTCACGAATCATTTTCATGTAATTTTATCTAAAAATCCGAAAGAAGTCAAACTCCTATAATAAAGGTAAAGAATAAGAGTGTAGAGTTTCAAGGCATAAATGTGAAACGGCCATCGTTTCAGTAAATTTTTTTAATATTATGCAGGCTGTTCCTCCCATTTGTCTAAAAAAAGTTCCATCAACTTCAAACAGGTCAGCTTAGTGCTTAATGCATGCATATCTGTAAACGTAGAGACTTAGGATGCTCTACTTTTCGGGATAAAGGACAGGGCAGATCTGGAAAATAACCTGTTCGAAGTCCGCCTGCCCTTGGACCTCTGACTTTTCTGTAGCTTTTTTCGCTCGCACTTTCGTTCTCTACGATTTTCATAGTGAAGCGGGCTTTTTAAGTAACTTTACGGATAAATATGAATAAACGCAAGCCTTTTTTATCGAGCTCAGAAGCTAGGAAAGAGAAGGTATACTGTTTGAAGAATTTTGAGTATGTAACATAAAAACGCTACTCTGTGATTTTTTAAAAAGTATAGTGTGTTCGCTCATCTGTTGTAGGGTAGTCCGCTACGCGGCCGCGGCGCGCCTCCGTAGAATGACCGTAGAAACAATGGCGATATGAGTTTTTGTGCACTTTGCTGACGTTTTCTTTTATTTGTAAGATCTTGAAAGAGCACAGAAAAACCCACCTTTTACTGTTCCTACGGAATTCTATAGAGCCGCGCGACGGCCGCTGGCCGCCGTGTAGCAGACAACCCTGCAACGGACAGACGAACAAACCATACACAGCCGACGTTGTTACTTCCTTTCGTCTCTCTAGAGTAATCCACCCCCACTCTCCAAGATGCTAGTGATGTGTTTACTGCATACTAACTCTACAGTGATAGATCAAAATTGATATTTGATAGCGAGTATAGCTATTTTGATAAACAACCAAGCGGCTTATTCTTCAGAAGGAAGAAAAAGATGCTACTTTGAAACATGCCTTTTTTGGAAGTGATAAGAAAAAAATAAGAACGTAGTGCACATCTGGCCATCATTCTGAACTCAGCCATATAAATTTCAAAGCTTATCGCTC
>KN549467.1:0-15753 GCA_000797555.1 Oesophagostomum dentatum | reverse complement strand
CAGAATATGTAACCAGAATCGCATCAGTTTTTTTTCTAAATCTCTCGCAAAAATCTCTTTCCGAGTCGCATCCCAATGTATCCGATAGAAATAAACAATCCCTGTGTGGAGTCGTTTGAGAGCTCATTCTTCGGCCCATCTACTAGTCATAGGTCTCCAAATGTGCTCAGTGGACGCAGGGGAGGTGATGGGTTCGATGCGGCTGAGCAGAGCAGCGTCCCCTTCTACCTTCAGCTACCTAATTAATACCCGCACACACTACTGCAGCCTCGCTCGGCCAGTGTAGAGCTCGGTGAAAACAAACGCTCAGGAGATGCGAAAACTTTCAAAACAAAGATTCGACGAATTCCTTACCCCTTGAAGCATATTCTGCTGGATGAGACTGAGGTACGGGTTCACGTCGAGGGAGGGCAAGGCCAGCTGCTGTTGGGCTTGGAGCTGCATCAGCAGATTCCTGTACACCACCAGCTGGTAGTGATTGAACTGCGGCACCATCGACGGGACACTCTGAAACTGGGAGCTCTTGTCGAGACTGAGAAGGAACGTCCGAGAGGGCTCACCTGCTGAATGCATTTCTTGCTGCTCATGTGAGACGAGTACGATCCGGAATGCGAGAATCGCTTGTGGCACGATGGACACTGAAAAATCCCCATGAATTGTCATCTGCGGATGGCATCGTCCGTCTAATAACGACGCGCACACGGGCGCACACCTCGATGAGAGCCAATTCACGCCGCCGCCGAGACAGCGGCGAATTCCAGCAGAGCTCGCGTTGTCAAATTATGCTCTGATGCAGTGTTTGTAACAATAACAAGCCCTCCTACATATTTCCGGGATTGAAGAAGCACGAGGCTGCCACTGCAGACGAGCCATGAAAGGCGAGATCTAGCCAAGGAAGTGATAAGCTGAGGCAGCACTGCGGTGTTTATAGCGTTAAAAATGGGGAAATATTCAGGGCTCAGTAACTCCTATTTGTAAGGAGTCAAAAAATTCATTTGTAGTCTAAATCTATTTTATTAGTAGCAACACTAGAAATTTGCAAAAGCTACAAGATCTGAGCCGCCTGGTAATCTCCAGATGTGTCATCATAACAGGACATGTTCTATAAAAGTTAAATTTTACGAAATCTTTCTAAGACATCATACAGCTTCGCCTTCGCTTCGCAGAGAACTAAAGACGGAACACAAAGTTTATTGAACTTCCCCATTTGTTTCATTTCTTATCTGCTTTTAAACAAAAAAGAGTAGTTTTGCATTTAAAAAAACTAACACGTCTGATCAAAAGTCTTTAGTAGCTCGACACGACACCTCAAGAAAACATATTCGAAAGTTGGTTGATCACTTTGTTTCCCTTACCACTGCTTATTCTCCTCTAAAAGATTAGGAATGTGAAAAAAAACACCACGAGCTGGGAAAAACTCGCTTTTTTGTTAAATCTCGAACGCAAATCTATCCGGAAATCCTCGTCTGCGTTTTTCTTAGCTAACATACAGGACGTTGAGATGGGAGGTACTCATTATTGCGAACGCTTTCTGCTACCGCACTATCGTCTTCTCCGATTATGAGAAAAACATCTATAACTGCACAAGCTAAAGCAGAAAAGAACCTAAAAGAAAAGAGTAGCTTCAACCCCTGGTCCCACATTTACAAGAGCTCGTCTCCTTGAAACCCCCGCCAACAACGCACGGATCTGCTCGTACTGCTGACCATCCATGTTTGGCCGAGAGCGCGGCGGCACACACACAGCGGGCAGGTCCCCTGAGGCATTTCATTAATTCATGGAAGCGCCAGGTTCGCGCCGTGAATTCATAATCCGGCCGCGACGCGCCAGCCTGTCGGGCGTCGCGGCAGCTGTCAATATCAGCTGCACACCTGAGTGGACCCCGCTCGACCGACTGGCTCATGTTACCTGGACGACAACCAATAATCACCTAGCGCCACGCGCGCTACAGTACTCGCAGCACACCTTGCCTACCTTCGCTTACGGTAATAAACGCGACAGCATTTGCTCACTACTGTCTTCTAAGAATCTTTCCTAGAGGAAATGAAGAAACAAACAGTGCATGACATGTTTATGTATGAGGAATGCTACAGTATCGCTTACTGCCTGGAAAACTGTAAGCGACTGGTTTGAAAGGCCAATGAACTGTTCGAGTCGAGTGGGCGTGACTTCGCCATGGTATGGGCCGACGCCTACGTTGTAAATGTGCTCGAGCGCTTCTCCGTTTCTCATAGATAAGCTATCAACGGTATGCTTTTAAGCATCATTATCCGCAGCCACCTCTCACCGTAATGTTTGCACGGATCGTGTTCCGGATGAAAACACGAAAGGAGCGCGAGGTGTGCGAAATGCAACATGTGCGAAGAAAATGCTCGTCCGAAGATTAGAAAACCAGTAAGGCAAACGCTGCAGAAAAAGATCATCCAAAGGTGCTTAATGAAGGGAATATCTCGAGTGACCCGAGCAAGTGAGATTCGGAGTACTACTGCAAAAACAATAAATGACATACTCATAAATTAACACATTCAAGGCTGCTCTAAGCTCAGTCGTATTCAAAAATGTTAGCGCCATAAAACTTCAATCCAAGCTATTTTGTATTCATTGTATGTAGAAGAATACTCTAAAGACTCTAAAGTTTAGCACTCTCTCAAAATGCGCGAAACGACATAAAACTATTTTTGGTAAATATGCTTACTCCACTTTGAATTTTTTTCATATAGGACGTTTTAAATCCTAAAGTTCACAAAGAACAGTTTAATCTTGGTTGACAAACAGAATATGAGGCTCAACAACAAAAAACGTATCCAAATGACTCATTTTTCGCTATCTTATATTTCCATAACCTGTGCTGTAAATACAGCTGGTATAAGTTTAGCTTCATTTAACCTATTTCAAAGCCGGAGCAGGCACCCAGAGCGACTGCGTTCTTCACATTGTAAAAACCCCAACAATACTGATTTACTGTTAGAACACCCAATTAAGGAAAAATCCTGTATCATCATAATTTAAACAACTTGGTAAAATTCTAGATCAGAGAGTCTGTTGGCTGGGAGTCGTTTTCAGTTTAAATTCCTTACAGATGACGTCATTACTCGTCTGCACAGCTGTTGCTTTTTCAAGCACAGTGTTAAAATAGCAGCGCTTGTGCAAGCGAGAAAAAGCGCAGCGCTAGTTGATCTCATCTGACAGCCTATGTTTCGAAAAACGAGCAGCTAGAATTGAAAATTTGGTGAAATAGAAGATAATCAGGAAGAAAGTACTACTGGGAGCCATTAGCCGATGGGTGAGCTACCGCGGATCATGGGAATCGCCAACGGAGATAATGAGAGCCCGAGGGTCGCGTACCTAGCGGCGATCCGCCGGATCCCCGCAATTTGCAAGGACCTGCAGCAGCGGGAAGTGCAGGAACTCCGGGCCTTATTTGTGCCGCCAGGTGCGTTATTCACTTATCTACAAGTCGCGAAGAGAATCGATTCCTCTGCCGTGCCTTCCACGTTTAACTCAATCATCTTTCTCAACGAGCGAAATGTCCGCTGAAACCGAAGGTGTGCGGGCTGTAACCGAGTCGCACAGTCACCTGTCTAATTGCGATGATCTATTGGCAATGAGCAGGAGCAGCTAAACATATGTATGTAGTCCGCAACGACACACTTTACACATACACACTGGCTGTCGGTGGTGTGTGTTACCCGTCGGCTTCGGCCAGGTATGTGAGGGAGGGAAGGATGCTCTCGAGTGATAAATGATGACAAGCTCGGTGGGACAGGTGCGTTGCCACTAACACTAATCGAACCTTGTCGAACAAACGTTCCGACAACTTTTGCGCACTGCGACACGCAGACATGTTGCGAACGAGCGCGTACAGCGAACCCTCAAATCTTACCTCGAACGGCTTCTCTCCCGAGTGGATCCGGATGTGCTCCTTGAGGTGATGTTTGAACTTGAACGCCTTGCCGCATTCTGGACACTTGAATTTTCGCAGCACATCGTCGGAATCGGCGACGACGCGTCGCAGCGCGGATTCCGCCGCCGCCGACGGTTCGTTCGCAGCAGCTACGTCCATTAGGTCGAGTAGCACCTCCAGCGCGACTGCTGCGTCTGGAAAAGCAGAAATGAGAGAACTCGTCCGCACACATCTTCATGTACCTGGCTAATGCGATCAACGCGCAAGGCCCATAACTACGGAAAAACGACGAAACTCCCAGGACTATTAGGGCGGGCAGCCTGATGCAATTATTAAGGTGGAAAGTCGCAAGGAGCTACTTCGAGCATGGGCAAAGGTAAAAACGACTGGGTAAATGGCAGTGGGCGGATGGAAATGAAGTTTCGCTTAAGGCTAAGGCAATAGAAAGTGCTAAAAGTACCGTGCAATGAAAAGATAATGTTCAATTCGGCTGGCAAGGATGCTCGATACGCTTGCAGTATGGTTTTATTAAAAAAACTTTACTAAAAATACAGAAGTAGTGCTAGAGATATATGTAGTTGAACATGTTAGAGATTTCACAGGCAAAAACGAAAATTGTTTACTTATTTTACAACAGAGATAGCAACCATCGAAACTTTTTTAATCCAGCTATTTTCCCGCCAATGGATAATGTATCTTAGCAGATTTCGTTCACGATGAATGAACTAGTGGAACTTTGTCTTCAGAAACAACAGCAACAACATCACTTCTATTCCTGCGAAGAGAACAAAAGAGCGTGCTGGTAGTGCCGAGGAAATTTCCACCAGGATGCGGGTTTCTAATTTCAGCATGCTTTCACTGCATTTTAAAAACTTCTTTAGCTCAGGGCTTAGTCATTGAACGTCATTTTAAAGTGAAAAAAAAACCACCACGGTGTTCAAATAGGAGATTTCGAGTAGCAGAATAAAAACAGTAGCCAAGAAAAAGAAGAATCCCAGAAGATGGGCATAACTAATCGAATAATAGGTTCTTTCTGGAAACCTCAGCAAATGTCACTGGATTGCAACAAACACAAGCAGTAATTGAAGAAAGGGCAGCGGGATCCCTCCAGGGATTTGCAAACTAAATGCTTGCTTTTTCAAAGGTAGGATGATGGAAGTGTCGGATAACAAAAAGTCCTGCGACGTATGTCAGGTTACATATTTTAGAAACTGGAAGCAAACCTAATAAGAAGCAGAGCCACACTATTTGCTACTAATTATCAGCCTCGAGCAGGTCAGACACCAAAAGAAAACATCTTCAGCTGGAAAAACGTCCTCAACAGGCTTGATGAAGAGTGCTTCACATACCGTATGAATAATTATCGCTATGTAAAACGCATCAGGACACTCCAGAATGGCGTGAAGAGTGTATTTGTCGGGACAAACAGAACTCGACGGGGGGCACAAAGCCGGGGGAACTCACCGGCCAGAAGCGGGAGCATTAGAGGAGAGAGCGGAGGAAGGTGATGAGGACGTGAGATGTCTCCTCCTGGTGGGGTGAGCGAGAGCGGGACGAGGTGAGGGATCAATGCCACTCTCACCTGGCCACGCCCACTCACTACCGTAGCACTTTGCCGTAGGGAGCAATTAAAACAAGTGTGGAGTGTGTGTGGAGTGTGGAAAGAGCGGGTGGGCAGATAGGTGGACGCCGTACTGGCGCAAAAACGACCGGGCAGATGAGATGAGGGGAAGCTGGGTACCAGGCTGAGTTCAACCTTACGCGGACAAGGGAGAGAGCAGGAAAACTCACTGAAACCACTCTTTTTCTATCAGATGTTTGAAGTGGGGGAGTTAAATACTGCAACTACTGAGCCTTCCTGTCAAAAAATTACATGCATCCTTTCCGTGAAGGCTACAGTGTCGTTTGCTTAATCTCATTTCACACACTACCTCTTCGCGCTACAAGTTGAGCCTTGAAGTAATCTCATTATCATTATGTTCCGAGATTTACTGCAGCTGCTGAAGCGCTTTCCTAGCCAAAGCTTTGATCTAGGTCAAGCTCTTACACGCTTTAGAAACACTTGATCAACCGGGGATGAGGAGTTACCGACTCACACAAAACTTCCGATTATTCAAAATACTCAAAATATGCAAATAACTTGCTTACTTCTCCAGTAAAACTTTGACCACCTAATAAGTACAGAAACTCCGAATCAGAAACTGACTGTTTTGAAAAAGAAGTTAACGATAGTAGCGGTTTAATGGGCTAAGGCCCAAAGGTTCTAATTTATTCGAAATTGTACGACTTTCTAAAAGACAAAGCTCGAACTTCATTTGTTCTAACTGGCCAAAAATTAAGCAGGAAAAAAAACAGATTTAGTATTACAAGCACAGCAAGCTCAATACTGACTCAAACTAAAGCAGGTCAATAACTGTCAGAAAGTTAGCGGCTCCAGGAGATTTCCAGAAACTTTGTGGTAAATGTAATCAAAATTTGTAATTAGCGCCAACTTTTTTGCACGAAGACCTTTGAAATTCATACGAATCGGAACATTTTAATGCGAGTTAAACAGCTACTGTCTAGGCACAAGTGGGATCGAAATCGGGTAATTATAAAGCATTTCGCCAACATCGTAATATATCTAAGAAGCCGCAGTAAGCGGCTCATTAATCAAAGAACATGAGACAGTGGAAATGAAATGCTGTGCTATGCAATCGGCAAATCTGAACTTCCCTCAGCAAAACTGTGAAATAAGGCAGCTGCGAACCTTCGCAACATTACAATGAGCCAGGTATAAACGGGCATACCACACCCAGTGCAGCTCTTCGTGGCGGATTTCGCAACTCTCTTCCCTTCAAATGCCATCCAACGTAAAGAGTGAAATATACGCCGAAGATGAGGATGTGAGGGACGATGAGGGGGCTGAGGAAGGAGAGACAGGAAATCGGCCTCTCAGGTTTCTTATTATCCGTGGCCAGGGCTGTTTGTGATGTGCACGTCTAATTGGACTCGCAGGGATTGCGCGTCCTGGAAAGAAGAACAGGAGGGAGAGGCTTCCTGCGAGATAATGGACACATCGCTGGGTTGCTGGAGCCGGAGTCGTGCGGAAGGTGGAAGCAGCCGACCTCGCAGTGGAATGAAGACGCGACTAACTAACAAACTGCTGAAACGGGTGTAAGCCGGGTCGGGCGACGGGGCTGCAGATGTGAGCGTGTACGGGAGCGCATCCTGGAGCTGCTCTCCCAGCGAGAACGGGAAATTCGGTGTCGCTCACGGTCAGCGCTATCTACACACACGCACAGCGTGGACAAACAGCGATGTAGCACATCAGCTACCCGAATCTTCGCCGAGATCGTCAGCAGAAGCAATCTCGAAGACAAGCCGAACTTCTGGAACTACTAATACTTTACTAACTACTCCTCCAGCAGTAATCAAGCACCACTCCTCGCACAACTATGAACGTCACCCCAAGGCTTTCGGTGGCATTTTCGAGGCTGCTGATTGCAGCCCAGCTACAGTCGAAAGTGTTTTAGAGTGCGAAGTTTACAGGAGCCAAGGCTAGATCAGGATGACGCGCGGCCGCGCCTAGTACCTAAAAACTTGCATGTGTTCGTGTATGTATGTGAGCGACGGGGATGATACCGGTATCTCGCTGACGGGGTTGACGCTGATGGGTTAACCAGTTGACCTATGTCCGTGACTTGCCCATCACACGGTCAGCAATACTAATACATCTTCTACACAACGCAGAAGATCACATTTTACTCATATTAGGACGGGATGGGGTCAGATACATCCATAAATGGTTTTTCTATTAAGGCGCAGCAACCGTAGATTTTAGACTGCGCTCCTCTGCTCCCTTAGCATTTCTAATCACTGACCTCCAACATCAGGATAGTAAAAATTCCGGTTCAAACAAAACAAACGGCTCGGAAACGTAGTCAATCAATTCATATGAAAATCACCGCACAACCGCAAATGCTCTAAACTGAACTTGTGCTGACTGCTACTTCGATGTGCTCTGATTATTTCATTCCCTTGGGTGCCTTGATGTGGCTCTGGTCCTTCTCTTGTCCAAGGAAACGAAGAGTGGTAAAATTCTCTAGAATTGTTCAAGCTCACTATGCATACACTCTTTTCAAAATATTTGCACGATCTAGCACCGATCCAAGAAAGTTTGTCTAACACGTGAATTAGCAATACCATCAGAACAGAGATGGCTAATTTTTCATTTACTTATTATTTATTTATGCACTAAACCGTACGCTTAAAACGAAGAACGTTAATTTGTACCCCAGTCAACGATAATACAACTAGCAAAACTTGTAGGCTACGCTACACATGATTACATAAATTTAATATTTCTTCATTGCTTAACCTCTCGACTCCTGTCTCCCTGGCTACGTCTTTTCAGAATAATACATCAACTTTTACAATAAAGAAAAGAGGGCAGCGCTTTAGCCATTGCCTAGAGTTAGTGACCTGTAGGTTTACTTTCACTGTCGTCTTATCAAAACTGTTAAAACGATAAAAAAATAGAAACTGGTAAACCGAACTGTAACTAGAAGGTGAAAGAGAGAGCTGCTAAAGGTTTTTCTATGTTCTTTACAGCTCAATTAGCCCAAAACTGTTTATGACACGGATTCCTGGTCTTTTCCTAATCAGGTATGCTAACCCGCTGCTACGCAATTAACCTGTTCAAAGGGTCACATAGCACAGTTACTTGAGAGCGATCGTTGCGGCGAAACATTAGGGGCGCGATGTCAAAACATGCGACGGAGACACGGTGACAATTTCCCAATGCTTGGGCTAGTTTGCGAACCTGTGGCAGACAAAAATACAGCAGGTACCATGCTTTCTAGGAATCAGCTCCAGCCAAACGCGCCAAAGCAGAACGGATCCGAGAGTAGCGACGATGAGAGCCTGAGAGCTCTTGATTAAGCGCTCTAATACACATAACGCGACTATGAACTTCGTAAGACGAGTTCGCACAGCATCGTAAAGAGGAACACGATGAAGAAGAACGGTGTCTGTCGCTATAACGCGTCGTGGCGGCTCGCGAGACTCGCCAAAACCGACGAAAGAAGCGAATTCATAAACATAACGTGAGATCGGACATGTTTGGCGCACTACACCAATTCCAATAACCAAACGAGGAGAACCTGAACCTCAAGCGGTCGCAGGAGGATGAGATGGGATGTTCTCTCGCTCGATTACAGGGCGAGAAAAAGTATACAGGAAGAGCTGAAGGAGATCGCCGCTTGTAGGACCAGGGCAAGCGATTATTCAGAAGGGAGCATGATAAACTGCGACATGTCGGAGATCAGGAAAAACATGTGCAAAACGAGAAGTAGCCAGCGGGCAGGTGAAGTAATTAATGTGCAGGAGGCATGAAAAATGAGGGCAGCGAGAGCAGCGACCGGCCAACGCTTCGAATTCCTCGCACTGGTATTTTCTCCAGGAATCGATGAATCAGTACGATGCACGTGTGGTCAAGTGATCGTCTCCTACCGTACACCTGACCAGTCCACGCAGGACCGGCCGGAGTCCTCGGAGAGGTCACCGCGGCCGAACCGACCGTGATATCCACTGGTAAGGTGGGCGGAGTCGGTTGGTGTCCCCACATCGTGTGCGGCATTATCCACGTTAAGTAATTGGATGAGCTGAAGCAGAGTGGGCTGAGGAACGAGAGGCGCGAGGCAACGTGAGGCAAACGCTAATGAGGCGATGCGCCAGGTAGATCAAATTATGCTCACGACGACGGCGACACGAGCCGCGCCCTCCCTCAATTTGGCAAGGATAGCCGGCTCGAGAAGCGCCAACTCTAGCTTCAGAAGTCGGAGGGATATCTGCGGAGGTTTGCAGGCGCTGACTCACGCTCACCTCTGCAAACCAGACCAAACTATCAGCTGGGACAGCACCGAACTGTTTCTCTATTAAAAGCTCTGCCTCCCTACCTAACATTCCACGTCGAGATCTTGTCAAGACGTCAGCAAGCACCATATTTTCCCTGTGTAGTAATCTACTGAAGTTTGAGACATCATAGACAGTAACGAGTCACTTGAAGCCATCAGACATGGTTTCTTCGGTCAGAAGAGGAAAATCAAAACCAGCTGAGTGATGCCAATAAGGAACGGCGTTCCCTTCACACCTCAGACCTCTAATTCCAATCTCACATAGAAGCTGCTGTTTTATGAGCACTGACGAATTCAACACAGTGATGCTGTCAGAAGCAAATCTCATTACTTGAGAAGACAATTGAGTCAGGCATGGGGCTTTGAGGTAAGGAGTCAAGTAAGATGTGCAAAGCCACCCAGAAACTCACCACCGCAGCATTCAGCATTTCTAAGATTAGGAGCAGCTGCATTTTTGGAGCTGAATCCAGGATAGTTTACTGAATGCGTTGGTGGTCCAAAACGTGAAAACGTGATCATATAAGTGTAGTATTAAGTAGTATCTGCGAGCTCATTTAGTCAAATGGACCAAAAAATGTGTAAAAATCGTTCGATACCGAGAGATTCTGAAATGTGATCCTGCGCAGTAACTCTAAAAATTCAGGATGTTAAGAAAAGAACATGGCTCCATTAAAAATCTTAGCTGTACAAAAAAATAAGTAAAATCGCTATATTTAAGCACTACTAGCTTCCATATGCAAAAAGTGTAGACCAAAACCTTACCAGGGACTTTTTCGATGCAGTATCTGGAGTAAAATGAGGAAACAAGTTTTAAGCAGGTTTTATATTTTAGTAGGGTTCGAATCAAAATCGAGATGCGCGGGCCAATAAACATAGCTATAGGCATGAACGATGAAGCTGAATAGTTGAAGCAGTCCTCCATTAAGTAACACCAAGCTCAGCGCATCATGGTATGAATGGGTTAACAGTCGAGACTGTCAGGGTACCGTTTTGGTTCCTTAGATAAGAATGAGTTTGCTCGTTTTCCTCAACCAATGCTTTCTGCAAATGCTACAACGAACTCGAGAGCAGGTATTATTCCCATTTTTTACAAGAAATTTTGAAAAATATATGCAACTCAGTGCATGAGCCGCTAATCAGATAAGCAGCCCGGATTCATCTGAGAACCGTCGGAGGGAAACGAGGAGTGAGCGAAATCGACGCGAATGCGGCGAGTTCACACGCTGCTAACGGCCGCCCAAAGAACTGTGGATCGCACAAAGGAGTTCTGCGGGTTGGCCAGTGCTGGATGGTCGTGGGGAAATCAAAAGCAGGTGGTGATGAAAGGAGCGCAGCGAGCTGCACTGCGAGAGGAGCCATTCATCGCTCGTCTACAACTGCCACGGGGTTCAAGCACTCGTTCTGTTGACGCCAGAGAGGACCGCGCGAAAAGCTACAAGAGCCGCGGGCTGGCATGTAACCGCAGAATCAGCGACTGGCAACAGGCAGGTGGTGCGATGCCGATGCCGGCTTCTCAAATACCATCGCTGGTTCGACCAGGTGTCCGAAAACACGAGCTGGCGAGCGGCGCAGAGACGCTGGAAAAGTGAAAAACCACCAGCAGCAGCATTAAGGAATGTGGAAATGTCGTGGACAGGAAGAGCCGAGTCGCCAGCAGATTCCGAATGTGCTGCGTGAGTTCGGCGCCACCGAATAAACATCTCAGCGCCGAGTTTAAATGGTGTGGGTGGGTGGCTGATGGGTCGAGATCGAGCCTCTGATGAACTTTCCGAGCGTCCGCTTGGGCTTCACCTTCCGTAGAATGCGTTCCGCTACAGCCGCTATCGGCGTCGACGATCTTCTGACGTGCTCGCACTGGCGCACGCAATTAGCCGTGCAGCACGATAAGCATCACCGCGACAGATTGAGACGTCTCCTGATATGAATGTGTATGCGAGTGCGAGCGGAGATGTATCCCTAATATCCGTTCACCCTGTCATTCGATTTCGAATAGATGAGGACGTCGGGAGACCCGAGGGCATAGCAGAAGTTATTGTGCAGTGTAAAACTCCGGTATCACTCCAGGTGAGATAGGACAAAAACATTTCAGAAAATCTAGAATTTAGCGCACATGTTGAGCCTCAGCTAACAGTCCCTGAAGGCAGATGCAGTACATCATTTCCGAATTTTTATTTCTAGAACGAAACCCTACCTCTGAGTTAGACACGATTCCATGTACAACTAGCAATGTTCAGCTCCATTTTTGGTAATTTTGTTGTGGTGAAATCGATTTCGCTTTTTTTCACACCAGCTTTAGTGTTGCTCTGGCCCTTTAGAACGAAGTTGACTGAGGAGCAGCAACGCCAGCTTACTAGAATTTCTCCAGAAGTGATCTTATTGTATAAATCCACCGTTTGATCCATTTCCGCAAACAGAAGGAGTGCAGCTCTTATCGGTAAAGCGAAGATTTCTTTTTTACAGCTACTTAGGCCCATTGCGCCTACAGAAAGTAGTTAACTTGGAAGCATTCTGTTATACGGTTAACTCAAAGACAAAAAATTGATCTATATCCCAACTTCGAAGATACAGCTGGGAATCAGGAAAGAGTACAAAATGATAGGATAGGAAATTAGAGAAAAGAGGACTGTTCGTTGGTGCATGGTTCCTACATACGATTACGGAAAAAGTGGCCTTTGCTGGACGGCTTTTATTAGTCAGCTCTGTGTCCCTTCGTTTTTGAAGACTGGTTAAAGCTTCCTAGTTAATACCTACAGGATCGTGTATTGTGTCTAAGTGCAGTTCAGTTAGCTGTTTAAAGCTGGAAAAACTGTGACCTCCGCAAAACATAGGCTCAGTGCAAGAAATATGAAGCGTAACACGAATCATTTCAAAGTGTTCCAACCTAGCAAATCGGCAGCACTCTGATGGCGAATTTTCTCAAACATCGAATTCTCCAGATCGAGACAAACTGGTAATTTCCAAGGGCCGTAGTGCAAGGATTTGTGAAGCTCTCACATGCAGCTTCAGCGCTGAACAAAACCACTTCTAGCTGGTCCTCGATCATGTAACAGACAGCAGAACGATTTGAACCGAGTGCAGGTGTTCACTGAGGTGCGCTGAAGTACGAGGTGAACCGAATCCAATTTAGGCCACGACAGCGATTCCTCAGCGGCGAGCGCTTCTTGACACCTGTTCGATGACGGCAGCTGTCTCTCCGTTTCGCGTTTATGACAACAATGAGAATTATGGCGGAGAGACGATGCGATGCGCTTTGCTGGCTCAAAACCACCTAAGGGTGTGAAAATCGCCATTAGCCCCCTAATAGACACATCACTCGTCCCAATAAAAGCCCTGCGCACAATATGTGCTGTGGGTAATGCGGCATAGGATCCAGGCGGGACAAGCATCTATAGCCGGAGAGCATATCGCAGAACTAAATTTTCATAGACCATTCCATGTTTTATGAGAGAGTTCTGCGGAAGTGTGACGTCAGAGACTCATGACGCATACACGAGAAAATGGGTTAAAGAATCCAAATGGATAACGGACAGTAGCTAACTTAACCTGCACCGTAGGCTCACGTACCGCAAATTAATTCGTGGAAATAAAATGAATCAAAAAGTGCTGGTAATAGTTCTACGGTATTTTCTGTGGCTGAAATGTGCCGATGCTTTAATTTTGTTCATATTCAAGAATTTTTTTAATTTTCAAGCCCAACATGCGCACCAAAATTGACCCTGAACAAACGTAAGAGTCCGGTTAACGCTTAACCTCAGACTTGTTCGTGGCGATCACTTCGGCCGCACTTTTTAAATTGAACTCTCTTCATTCGAAATCGTCGTCATCATGTAGGAACCTTTTTTAAACAGCAGAAAGGGCAGAGGATAACACCATGGGGAGGATTTTAATCCATAAATATGAAACTGTCACAACCTAAATGATCCTTCGGAAATTACGCACTGAGATTACTCATTTCTTTCCTCGCTGAAAATCATCTATAAGCCGCTAAGAGTCTAACTAGATGTCTACTGGCTACTCATTTCATAGTGATAGCATTATCGTTTGCTACAATTTTGCAAAATTCGGAAGCGGCTTATTTCCCACAAAGAAGAAAACGTAGAATTTTAGAAATGTCGTTTTTGGAGAACTTTAGAGATGTCCTTTTTGGAGATGATAAGAAAAAAGACAAATGTAATACTCATCCGCCTACAATTCTGATATCAACGATTTAAATTTCATAGATTATCACTCGGCAGGGACTGATAGAAAGTCTATTACTAAAGGGTGAACCGGTCACCATAAGAGGTTTCATTAAAAGCAGAACTGTTATCTCAGGTCCGATCGAAAAAGTAGCTGAAGCTTGAAAATCTGCCCACAAAAACTGCCAGTAGACCTGACATAAGCCTGTGGATGACGAGTTTATTAAAAAAATCCTTATTTGAAAAATGCTTTGACGCGGACCATTCTTCCTTTCCTTCTTGCGTCAAATTCATGCAACTAGGAATTAGCAAAACGTTTGCAGTTTAGAAGCTTTGATACATGTGGATTATGGGAACCTCAGCGCTTTAGTTGACGGAGTATGGATGGATGGATTAGTAGTTTCCATACAAGTGTTCCCTTGAGTGCTGATAGGAGTACCTCTTCATTCTTCGACTTTTATAAGGCTTCACTCACCTTCGACGAAGACCTTCTTTCAGCCAGGTGAGCGAGTAAATGAAGTTTCCAGGTGCGAGTTGAAACCTTCGTAGTCATTCAGCTTGCAATCCACTCGTTTGTACTCGTTATCAAGAATTTACATACTGCAGTTAGTTTCGGAGCTGCCACCCTTACCGGAAATGCACGAGCGTCTCGGGCATCCGTCTGACCTGATAGTGACCTCTCGTAAGCCATATATTATCGTCCAAATAAGGTGACAGAAGGTTGGCTGTCGAGAATGTGTCGACTATGAACTACCGTAATTTATGTCGATGAGGTGAGCGCGCCATTTCCACCGTAATTGCAGCCCAACACCTTGCCAGGTAGCAATTACCGGTGTCAAATAGCCTAGTCAAGCACTAGATTCAGGTGGATCGTAGTTATAATGATGACGAGCTGTCGACATCTTCGCCTAAGCCGGAAATTTTATGCTTGCTAAGATTTTTGCTAACTGGTCCACTGGATTATTGCTACGAGTGCGGGGTTCTCAGAAGGGTCAGAAGGATACTGTAGCAAGGAAAATGCCTGTCAGTAAACGTCATGCTGGACAATGGCAGCTTGCGCAAAATCGTTGCACTACGATTGCGCCAGACCTGCCTGCACCAGCTGGCTGTACGCAACTGAGCTTCAATCTTGGGTAAGTTAACTGGACAGGGTAAAACCCTTCTGGATTAATAGTTGTCACGCATATTGCCGGTCGGGTGGCGCGTGAATCGAAGAACGTTTGAGGCTTACATGCAGGGGATGCTCTTGAGATGCAGCACAACACACATCACGTCCATCTTGTCGTATTTGCATAAATTACAACACCCCCACGCAGCCGCCAACCAATTAATATACAACGTCGCGACCTTGGCGCCACTCTTGAGTCGAGCAGCGAACTAGTACGGTAGCCTAGTCATTTCTCATAAATGACAACGCGGACAGTGTCAAGTATCAGAGCGTGACATCACTGGTATTTAGGTGTGGCATGGAGAGGATTAGAGCGTTCTAGTGGTCCAGTCCGACAAACGTTCATTTACATAAGAGGCAAGTTAATAAGGTTTAAGTTGTAAAAAGTGACCCGATCGATTTGATGGACCAGTGATCATACAAGATCTTTGAACCAGCAATAGCGTGATCAAGACTCACGTATTTTTCCGAGGATAAATTCTAGTCTTTCTTATGAGAAGTTAAACAGTAAGCCGAACACTAAGACACTGAAATGATTAAAATAATACTTCTTGATGCTCTTTTGGTAGAATAGGCCTCTTCTTCGCACTCTCAATAAGCTTACTT
>KN549466.1:108363-122316 GCA_000797555.1 Oesophagostomum dentatum | reverse complement strand
AGAGGACACCGTATTTAACCGTTATGCATTTTGGAAAGTCATCAGATGTCGAGCCTTCAAGACTACACTTTTCTTAAACATCTTGTTTTACCCGGCTAATCCAAAAATTCCTAGATCAGCTTGTCAATAGAGCGAGAAGAGGCCACCACACAAACAGAAACTAGACGTATATCCAAACAAACAACTCCCACTGCTGAGGAACTTTCGATGAATGTGCTCACACTTTTTCAAATCCAAATGTACCATCTCTAATAAACCAAAAATGAGACCGAATTGTTCGCAAAATAAGTCGACGCATGTATTTTACTGTGGAATTCAACAGCAAAACGTCCAATTAATTCTACTAGTTGCTTAAAGCACAGACTTTATATACATCAAATCACATCCAGTTAAAGGCAGCATCCACGATAAAAACGACTTCCTAGTTCTTTATCGATTCCGAAAGAAGAGCTCAAAAAACGGACTGAGGTCCAAAAATCCCGGCTCAGAAGTCATTTCTGGCCAAGAAATTCGCTCTAGAAAACTCGTCCGCAATTCTCGGACGAGCTTTCCACTCGGTAGCTTCTTTCGGTGACGCCACAGCTTAGACGAGATTTCTGTGTTGCTTAACGTTGTAGCAGGGAAGCAGACAGCAATGAACAACAATATATCCTGTCCGCCGTGTTTTTGTTAATAAATTGTAGGTGTAGGTGCCGTTCTCGCCCTCGCTAGCTCCGTTTGCCCACTTTGCCCACTCCGACGGATGCAATTTTTCAGAGAGGATCACGTTTCGCGCATTTTTACCTTGGCTGTGGCTTGTTGAGCCACAGTGCTCTTCTAAACTGGCAAAAACTGCATAGAGGTTTTTTCGTGGATGCTGCCTTTAAGTGAACGTCCGCGCATCAAGCCTATAGTCTTTGTAATCATTTCCGAAAATCGTTCATAAATAATAGGAAGGGCAGAGAATTCAAGTGCCATATTCATTATTTTGGAAGATCAAATCGGATACATGGTGAGGTATACGATAAATCAGTGGGAAGTTCCAGGAATTAGAATACTATGGTATCATCGTTGCTATATCCTCTTAAAACCAAAAATGCTTGTTAAGTGATTTGCCTCCTCAGCTCTAAAATAGTGCTGAGACCGAGGTCCTGGTAGCGCGGTTTTGTAATGAAGCAACCGCTTACTGTATCTAGAGCATCTGTGGTACACTTAAAATTAGGAATGCTGTAGAACCCTCATCTGCCATTAATTCTACTTAGCACTGACGTAATAGAATGGGATGAAAGCCGCATCGTTTAGGTAAGATTTTTTCACCAGTAACTACATTATTCTTGTAATACTAGATGAAAACTACATATATGCCACCATTATATTGTCCTGATAAGACCAAAGAAGAAAGACCTCTAAAAATTTGACACACCAACCTCATCCTGGTTGAATCGACGACAATCCAGTCTTTCGGAACATCTGACACAGTGTAACCGGGAAGAGCTCGCTGCTTCACTTCATCGGAACGTGTGGGAGAGAAGACCTACGATTTTAAAGCTGTACTGCTGATGTAGGAGCAGCACCTTGCTCAAGTACTGGCTGACGGTCCATAGCGTCATACTGATAAGGGTGGCGCTTGTGACATTCGGACAAGCATTCTCGTCCAAGTTGCATGAATTCACATGCTTGGTACGACTTGGACGAGAATGCGTGTCCTAATGTTACAAGCTCCATCCTTGGCAGTATAACGCTACAGACCCACAAAAATTCGCAAAAACTGCATGCTTAATGTGTAAGCCCAAAGGAAGGGACATGGGGAGTGAAAAGAACATACACACTACTGCAGTCTACAGTTCGGTGTCCAGCGTGTGTGCGGTGCAAAGCAAGGGCTCTGAAGCTTTGTCGTAATAAAATATGCGTAAATTATAGCGCATTTGCAGAGCTGTACACCAATAATTTGTTCTCCAGCTGTGCCCTGCCCCAACAAATGCATTGCATACACGATGTGCACCAACATGTAGGTTTCACTACAGAATGTACCCCACTCACAGGTTGGCTGGCTTTTTAAACTCAAGTGCTAACTGAATGCAACTATGCTACAGCATGAATAGCTGCGTAAAAAGTCAAGCAGTTGGAGTAGTGGTTAAAGTCAGCACTCGCTGAAAAAAGAAAAAACTGTTTCTAGTTTTAATACCCACTATTTATATCATCGTACTCAGCAAATCAGTAAAAACATAATAGTGTGTACAAATCGACTAATAATCTTTGGAACCGGTCGATCAACCGCCCCCGCCTGCAGAATCCCGCTCTCTCCAAGGGATGATCCGTGTGGAGGACTGATGGGAACTTTTAAACTGTTTCTAGTTAGGTCTAGGCCGACGGCGGCCCAACTAGAATAAATCGAAGGTGTGGGCGTAAATTTCCATTTGTGCAAAGTCATGACATCAGGAGTCGCTTAATTCTGTTTAAGAATTACCACGAAAATAAAGTGTTCTTTACCGTAGCTGTGCAACGGCTACAATGTATCTTAGAAGCACGCTTGCGGAAAGTACTCCATTCTTGTAATCTTGAAGAAAAATTACTTGGCTTTTGGGACATACAATTCCAAGTGAGCAAAAATTGATGCCTTCGCACTTTAAGATTTTTGTAGATGAATGAGCAACTGCGAACCTCCAAATATAGATTATCTTAGCAACTTCCTTCAAGTATAAAAAATCCGTGATTTAAAACGAAGAAACAATAAACATTTTCAAAATCAAAACGACGGGTGGCGGCTGAGCAGTAGATCAACAGTGTATAACATCTTAGCTGAAAATAACTCTCTCAGCTCCCCACGACGAGAAATGCTTTCAGAGGATATATTAAACACTATTTCCTTTTTCTTTTGCGTTTTCACAACATTTCGTGAAGCTTCCACGCGCTAATGTTAAGAGTCGCGCTCTAGCCATGATTCTTGCCAGTTACATATCTGACACCATTTTGCATCAATCGAGACTTTTCTAATTTGCTCCCGAGCACCTTAGAAAAAAACTCAACCGACCTTCGCTTGCGTCTCCTCACATGTGCGTTTTTCTCACAAAAAAACTTAGACTGAGCTTTTTGAGGAACTAACGAGGGAATGGTCCAAAGTGGATCTCTGAACCAGGGGAACTAATAACGCCAAAAATATTCTTATACCTTCCGTAGACCACGGCACAGTGTAGCCTTCCCGAATCCTTTATATAAGGAAGTTGCAACTGTGAAAAGTCGTCCTGTATATGGCAAAAGTTGGCCCTTTCCCATTTTTCTGCCGTTAGACTAATCGATAGCGTACTGTCTCATGGGATTAATATGTCTGTAGCCTCCACTTCTCTCTGGTCCAGTTTAAGCTTCCTCCTTCTGCCTTGAGGCTCAAATTATAAGGATAAATTGCTATATCTTCACATACCCAATTCACTCAAAATAACTGCTTAGAAGAAGCTACATGCTGATAATTGCTATTTGAGGTCTAAGGATATTTTTGGCATTATTAGTTCCTCTGGTTCAGAGATCCACTTTAGACCATTCCCTCGTAAGGCTGAATTCTGACCGAATATCGGCGGCTCGTCTTACTTTTTCTCAGCCAAGGGTTTCATCTGTCAGCAGAGCTTGCTACTTTATACTGTGGAGTGTCAGACCAATTCAGATGAGTTGACTTTCTTTCAATGGAGCTGTCGTTTAAGATAATCTTAACTGAGTGAACTTTACTACGAGCATTAGTTCCATCTATCATCACGTATTACTGCGCAAAGAATTTGCAATTCATATAAGGATGATTGCGGAAATTCGATCAATTTTGTATGAAACAAGGAGATTTGATAGATCTGCGGAAGGATCTTCTTTTCTTCAAACAAAGGATGAAGTGGAAAACACAAGCGTGCATGCAGTACAGTGGAAACTCACTACAGAGGAAAAAACGAAAGGATAGCATTCGCAGTCTGCCCTTGTCTTTTCCACTAGGGAAAAAATAATTCTGTCTCTTTAGGTGACAAGGGAAGCCCTTATTCACTTAACCTCATGTCTTTTTCTAGACATAATACTATATTGTATAATAGAAGGCAGCAGCTAAAATCTTTACCAAGAAGCATAACGAACCTGGGGGCACAACTATAAACGGAACCATCGCCACCGTACGGCTGCCAAGGAAATCGCAAAGTATGAACGTGCTAAATTCTGTTGACCATACTAATGAAGTTTTCAGGGGGTCGTTTTCAACGCATGCGCTTGAGTTTTCTCTTTATTGGTAATGAATACCGGCAGGACAAAGTCGCGCATACCAACTACAGGGAAACACCCGAGTGCTTTTTTAAAAATAATAATACCACTACGCTTCAAACCATGACTGCATTCGTTATCTGAAACTCAGTTGAAGACTTTTGGCACTCTCCAGTTTATACACCCTGAAGTTTTCAAAATGTTATTTTCTGTTGGAACTTCTTCCGCGGAAGATGGTGGGCGAAGGAATATAAAAGTCGCTGAGTACAAAAAACCATGCCCATTCTGCAGTGATCCCGCTTTTGTAGAAATGCAGAAGATACAAAACTAGGGGGTCAAAGTATCAGAATCCTTCAAAATCGGCAGTGTGAGGGTATTCTGTGGCCGTATTCCGGAACGATCTGGCCCAGGCCACGCATGGCCTAGCGTTCCCGACGGGCCTGTTCTAAAAACTCCAGTGCGGCTTATGCAACAGTAACATGAAGTTCGAAGTACCAAAAGATGTTGTTAATGGTACTGGAGCAATAGTGCTTCAACTAACTTGTCCACAAGCTTCCGAAACAGCATTGGGCCACGCATGGCCCTGGCCAGATGGTTTCGGAATACGGCCACTGAACGCTGAAGCATGCGCCCTTCTTTTGTACGTTACCACCTAGATAGAGGGATATGGAAGGTATATGTACAACTAGTACCGTAAATCTACAGCAATTTTCCAGTAAGGCGCTATCGTATAAAACGAATATCGTGTTCTTACCGTTTCAAATGACTGCACTGCACAGTCTTCTAGCGACTCTGAGGTTTTGAATCTCTACTGAAAGCTTCATGCAGCCTTAAAAATGGAGCTGTTTCACAAAATGGGTGCGACTTTTGTAATCAGTGAAAGAAATAGGGCCCCTATACGAAGTTACAGCGAAAAACAAGATTTTGAAAATTGCAGGGTATATAAACTGGAAAAGCGCGGACTTTTTTAAACTCCAGCTGTATAAGCATACCCAATGAGCTTGACTCCACTCTGTATAGGCCTTTTCACGAAAGTTCAAATTCGCATAAGTTAAAAAACAGACTTTTAGAAGGATATGGTTAAGATAATGATCAATTTCTTACAGTGCTAGTCTAGTCTAGATCAACTTGAACTGTCAACAGGAAGATGATAGCCTAATCTCTGCCTTTATTTGGTACTAATATTATTCTCCCACTAATGACAGTGTAGATTCTACGGCAGTTTTTCACGCACAGCTACTACTTTTCGTCTACATTGTACACAATGGTCGCAGGCCAATTCATCATCACTGTATCGAGTGGTTGGTTACCTTCATACAAACAAACCAAATTCAGCGCAGACCGGTTTTTTTTAATGAGCTAGCGATTTCAATAGCAATTTTTACTCAGTTAAGAGGTGGGAGCGTCTAAGCGTTTGTTCCAGATTTCTATCGCTTTCCGTTTAAATGCAAGCGCGTTGGTTTGCAAAATACATACTAAAAGTGTAACCGATAAGCAAATAAGTAAAGAAGCAATAGCAAATCAACAAGCTAGGGGGGTCGTCATCCAGACAAAAACGGATCTAAAGATGTTTACTGAACACAGTTAGGAGTAAACGTGTTTGATAGCCCTTAAATCGCTCCCGGATTTTTGATCGATGCTATTAGTAGAACGGCTTATGACGGTAATACCATAAAGCTCAACATAAGTAAACTGATAAGGGATTACTGTATTTTTTCCGTGGGCAGACATTACCAAAGTTTTTTTTTAAATCTGATTACCTAAAGTAACGCTGGAGGAGAGTAGAGTGAATGAGAGGGGGGAGGGGAGGGGATAACCGCGATTACCAAATGTTTACGATGTCAAAACTTAGCAGAGGAAAATAACAAGACGGTTCATTCCGAATGGCCACTGGACGGTTAAGCACCCTTCCTAAACAGACATCGCCCATCCTGCGGAATTTTCACGCAGATTCGCATGTCTCGGGTACGGATACATCCCCAGCGGGCATTGTGTCATTAGGTAAAAGGCTGAACAATCTTTGAGCATAGTAACTTCAAGTTAAGGGATTTATGAGTTCATGCATGCGGGCAGGAAGTGTTAGAAATTCACCCTTTTGCTCTGACTTTTAGAGTTACAAAAGTATCATTACCTGGATTTTACTAAGAGTCAAGGGACTGGCCTGAAGGGGAAGAACAAGCACTATCAAATGACCGCTGCTCAGAAATGACTGTTTGAGGAATTTTTGGATTAAAAAGCTGCAAGAATTTGTGCAACAGTCTAGCAGATAAGCAAACATAACAAAACTGCCAAACATTCAAAAATGCTCCAAACTGCAAGCTAAGTAAGTATTCCTGAGATATTGTTCCGAGACGATTCCTGGCTGCGCTGTGGTTTATTGTAACTTTCGTTCCCAAAAATAAAGCTACAAAAAAACTCCGCACCAGCATTATATGTGGACCTTCACATAACTCTAATTTCGTGCTTCACTCGCAATAAGTGAAAAAAAAAAAACAAAAAGCCACTCCGCTCGAACACTGAACTGCATGAAAAACCCAAAAATTTGCACTTCTAAAAGAATCAGCCCAGGATAACTGTACATGCAAAGCACTGTTCAGCAACACAGCAGCAACAGGAAAATTTTTATTTGCAGATCTCGACGGTACCAAGAAGAGTGAAGGAGAGAAATAGAAACTTTGCATAGATTAAAGGGGATAGGAGGAACGCATCTATGAGCGGAAATGATATGGAAAGCACACATAAAAATAAGGTAAGCATGTCAAGCTACATCACAACATCGCAGTGGTTGGAAGTGATACATTTGCATCAATGGGATGGCTCTTGTTCCGGCGAACAAACACAAGTCTCATGCAAGAAGTTCTTGAATAAGCTTCTCCTGGCAGTTACGTACGAAGGACAAAACAGAGGGTTTCACAGCAGAGAACGCTGGCCGATGATCAAATGAAATGAGTGGAAACAGTCAAATGCACATCCGTTCCATGATATACATACCCAGGCAGTCGGCTCCCGTCACGACGAGTTCACACGGAATGGACGTGCAAGTTTTCGAGAGGCTGACATGAGTGAACAGTCGGAGGAACCACAGAGGGGCAGTCGAGGGTGCAAACGCTAGAGAGCCACTACCTGACGCTGCTCCTTCAGCTGGTGCAGGGAGGACCTCGAGCGGCGCAGGTCCTCGATCTCGTCCTTGTAGCGGTCGAACATGCCCTTCGGGAAGTCGATGCCCGTCGAGGCCGCCGACGCCGTTCGGTTGTTCGCCGTGCTCGCGGCCTGCTGTGAGAGGTCGGTCGACTTCGTGAAGCTGCGCGCGGACTGGAAGCAGCCAGTTGCTACTGCAGCCTCTGGGTATCGCAAAGACTCACCGTGTTCTCGAGGTACCAGTTGGGTACGGTCAGCTTCTCGGTTGATTTGCGGAAGCGCAGGCCGTGTTCGCCGACGTTCGAGGCTCTGGACGAGAGATCGGCTACTGTCTTCTGCAGCTCGTTCTCCGGAGGTGCGCTCTCCTCTCGAGTTCTGTAATGGCACATAACTACGTTATAGGAACCCATGATCTGACTAAAACCACTGCCGGGACAAAATAAAGCTAGAAGATTCCCCAAAAAAGCATATAGCATTCAGCAGCACCGGTGCAGCATATTCAGAACAAAGCAAAGTAATTTTTCAAAACAATGGAGCAGCTTTTACATCGACCTTGCGAGAATCCCCTACCTCTTCTCTTACTACACCGAGTTAGCGTGGGAGAAAAATGTCATGCAGAAAAGGCCACGTCCAAACTGGTAGTGCTGTGATAGCTAGCTAGATTCGCACACCTTTTTGATAAAGATTTCTGCATTTGAAGATCTCAAGATAGGTAAAATAGGTTTTTTCGCTGCTAAAGCTTCGATGCTCTCACATTCACCGGAACCCTCTTAGACGCCTAATCGTGTCACACAATTTTCTTCAATGAACTAAGAGTAAGCCTACCTTAAATAACAGGATGAGGACAAATCAGGTGAGCTCGTAACACCTCAGAACGTGCATTCAAGAAACATTTAAGTGCCCCAGCGGACTTACCCTCTAGAACCTCGCTGACATCGAAACGGTGAAAGCCCTATTGTTGTAGCAGTGGATTCGTCCTCTATTTAAAATTTTGGATTTCTGACTACAGTTCGACAACTTTCGAATATACAAAGAAAACACAAGGCTGGCTTTCTGAATAGTCGTTCAGATGTGTAAACCAGTACAGAATCTGAGAATAAGTTCTAATCAAGCGCGATATTTACGATCAGATGCAGCAATTCAGTAACCGGCATACGTAGTTTCTGCGCGGCATCATTCATCGGCACTACATCTCGAAGCAAAATACCCAGGTTTACTACGATAGAACATGAGAAATACAAGTAAAGACTTATGGTAAATTGATGAAAATTCGAGGAAGTCTTCAGAGGCAGAACTTTTAAAGGATTTATCGCCTGGATGCTGTTTCCGCTTATTTTTTAGCTTTCGTCGGCTGTGAACTAACGATTGCTGAGGCAGTTTCATAGCTGAAGAAAGCCACGAACCTTCTATCCATGAGGTAGTCCGCACTTCGGCTCCTGATGTGCGTGGTGTCGGGGACGTCCTCCGTTCTGTCGCGCCTGCTCTGCCGGTGGTAGTCGACCACTGAGCCGGACCGACGGTGCACGTCGTCCAGGTTTGTCTCCTCTACCTTCAATTGTTTTGTAATCAACCCTTGGCAAATAAGCATGGAATCTATGAAGCGATGCAGTGTCTAGTGAGGTGAGCCTGACATGGCGGTTCAAAACAGCAACGAACGAAACAAGGGAAAATCGCAGCACTTCACATCCAGTCCTACCTCTCTGGTCACGTAAGCCAACTCGGGCTTGCCTGTGTCGACGTCTGTTTCAAGATAATTCGTACTCCAACAGCGAGACCTACTATATAGATTGGGCTGTGACATCCTCATACGGTAAGCAGTGTATCTTCGTTCTGTTTCCTCCAAAAGGCGCTCGAACTCCTAGCAGAAAGCAAACGTGTTAGGTAGCAAAGCGACGCAACACACAGCACAACTCGACACTCATTGGGTAAGCACAGCATAGGGAAGAGAAACCAGCTCGGAAACCGCACTCACTGGGAAAAGACTCACTTGGGCGTAGGGACTCGGCTCAACCCTCGGGTACGGAAAGCCGTCCGCGTCCGTCTTCGCCTTGAACTCGCTGTCGTGGAATTTCTGCAGAAGAGGTCCGCGGTAGTCTCGTCGCAGCCGCAGAGCCATATCCTCTTGCGAACGCCGGAAGCGATCGCTTACTGAGTCTGAGTCTGAATACTAACGGTTTGAAATGTAGTAATCATGAAGGTAGGGTAGCTTCTAGGCTTTAAAAGCCAACATGCGCAAAGGCACATATTTGGAAGCATGTATTTGGAAAGATAGGTCCCAAAGAGAATCAGCATGAAGACGGTGTCATGACCTCGAAATGATTCAAGCAGATTTCTTAAACGTAACTCTATTTTCTTTAACGCCCCCAGGAATTTCTCTGAACAAGAAACAGAGGACAGTTTCCGAAGACTCGTGGCAAGATCTGAGGTACTTCTACATACAACCACAGTCTGGAACTTCCTGGGTAGGAGAAAAACCTATATGCGTGGGAAATTTCGATAATTCATGTTGATTTAACAGCCTTTGCGAAAGGGCGAAATATAGTAAAAGATATAGTAAGCGGGTTCGAACAACAGTAAAAAATAAGATTCAAATTTGTGAAAATCATTTAAAAAGACCAAACCTGTTGTCTCCGGGCCACCAGCTATGAATTCACGACGCGCCTTCTCCATTTTTGCGCGGTAGCGGCTAGTCCTGAACAGAATGGCTAATATCAAAGTAAATTAATGCGGTCCTCAACTAAGCAGTTAGCAGCACTAAAGGCGAGTAATTTCAATTCCTAGGTGTCTGCTTGCTTACTGCGAAGATGACAGTCTGACGATGAACACGAAGGAACCTAGGCCTACCGTGAAGATCCGTTTCTGCTGAGGTCGTTGGGGTTGTACATCCTATCGCGAACGTTCTCCTCGTTGGTCGAGTTGAGCGAGCAGGACACGGTCTGCTGCGAAGGATTGCGCACGTCGTCGATCCACACATTGCGGTCCAAGCGCTCAATCATCTTGAACGTTCAAGTTGTGTGCATGACCTGGATAAGAATCGCTATCCGAGCAGACCTGTCGTTCAATTTTCGTTGTGAATTCCGGGTTGGAGAGCGTTTCTCGAGATATGTAAAGTGGTTTTGCTAGTTTCTGCAGGGTTTCGCTCGACGTCAGGAAATGGTACTTATTACTTAGCGCTTCTTTCTCAGCCAGAAGTCGTCGCTTCTCCTGCTCAAACCTGAAAAAGCGAAGGTTACGTTCATCATAGAACAAAGACAGATTCGAAAGACTCACCGCTCCTTCGCCGATCGCTCACGCACAATCATGTCAAGTTTGTCTCGTGATCGTCGCTCCTCCTAAAATTTAGAAATGAGGTATGAACTGAAGCAGAGACACAGAACGACCAAAATTCAATGTGAAGAACTAGTTAAAATGTAAGAGTTAGGGGTTCTTACACGTTGACGTGCAGCCGCTCTCTCCTCCGCTTCCTTTCTTTCCCGATCCCTAATTTCCTGATTCCTACGTTCCTTTTCCTTGAGTTCCGCTAAGCTCCGCTCCTCCTCCAGCCTTAACTTTGTGTTCGGCTGTGAGTGTTCTCAAGAAACAACGAAGCTGTGCTCACCTTTCCATTTCGCGGCGCTCGTTCGCCCTCCGCTCCATCTCGGCGATTTCGTTGGCCTTCTTGTCGAGTTCCTCCCTCTGTCGCTCCTTCTCCAGGTCGGCCTGTCGCTGCAGCTTCCGATTCGCCGCGGCTCGCTCCAGCTCGTACATGTCCATCCTTTCCTTCTCCTCCTCCTCTCTTCTCATCCTCTCCCTCTCAGCTGCAGCTCGTCGCTCCTTTTCTCTTCGGGCCCGCTCCCGCATCTCCTCCTCCTGCAGCGCGTTCTCCCTCTCCAGGTCCTCCATTCGCTCCCGCTCCCGCTGCTCCTTCTTCCTGAGTTGTGCCTCGAGCAGTTCCTTCTCTCTCCTTTCGTCCTCGAGGCGTTCCCTCTCCCTCCTCTCCGCTTCCGACCTCTCCATCTCGACCCTCTGCTGCTCCCTGCGGATCCGTTCGATGCGCTCCTTCTCCTCCCGCTCCTGGGCACGACGGAGCCGTTCGCGCTCCTCGGCCTGCCTCTGGATGTCGGCCAGCAGATCGGCTTCGCGACGCTCCTCTTCCCTTCGCCGAGCCTCTCTGGCCTCGTCCTCGAGCCTCTGCTTCTCGCGCTCGATCGCCTCCATTCGCTGTATTTCCAGCAGCTTCCCTCTCCTTCAGCTCCAGCTCCCGACGCTCCTTTTCCAGTCGCTCCAGCTCCTCTCTTTCCTTCTGCAACCGCTCCATCTCCTCCCTCTCCTTCTCCCTTTCGCGGCGTTCTCTTTCGATGCGCTCCCTTTTTATTCTTTCTATTCGCTCAATCTCTATCCTCTCTCTTTCGATGCGCTCACGCTCAATCCTTTCCTTCTCCAGCCGCTCCTGCTCCCTGCGTTCCTCTTCAAGCCGCAGTCGCTCCAGGTGTTCCCTCTCCCTCTCAAGACGTTCCCGCTCCCTCTTCTCCTCCTCAGCTCGTTCCCTCTCCAGACGTTCCTTCTCCAGCTGCCTCCTCCTGGCCAATTCCTCCTCCTCCAGTCCTCGACGCTCGTTCTCCATTCTCTCCCACTCGGCACGTCTTTGCATTTCCAGCCTTTCTCGTTCCAGGCGACCTTTCTCGATGCGTTCCTTTTCCAGCTTCTCTCTTTCCAAGACCGAAAGTTCTCGATCCTTCTGCTTACGCTCTCTGTCCAGCCTCAAGCGTTCCAGCAGCTAAAGTTACAGACTTTAGAAAAAAGCTGACAATAAGAATACATTACCAGTAACCTACCTCTTGCTCACGCAGCTCCCATGCACGCCTGCTTTCTTCTTCCCTTCTTCGTCTTTCGTCCTCTTCCCTTCTTCTTCTGTCCTGTTGTTCTCGAATTCTCCTCTCCTCCTCCTCGATGTCGTAATGATGAGTAACTTTGTAATCCACTGTTTTCTCTTCACGCGTGTTCGGATCAGGGTAGCTAACGTAGGAGTACGTCTGGATTGGTGACGAACGTCCCAAAGGAGGCTAAACAAGCACTTCAAAAATCAACTAATCTATTTCATCTCATGTTCCACACTCCAGATTTCTTAGGAAATAGGGAACATTAGCTAAAATATGGCGTGATAAACCAATGATTTTTTTACTCGGAACCGGCAACACTCTCGAACCTTCTGTTAAGCAGCACTGAAAAATCTCAAATTTACACACCTGCAGCGACAGCGCTTCAGTACTTCTGGTGATTACAGTCCTTGTCATTACTTCTCGACGGTAGTACTCGTCCTGAAAATAGGAAGAAGACACATATGAAAGAGGTGAGGATTGTGGTCCAGGCTCACCTGCACATCCCCTCGGGGGTGGCCGCTGAGTACTGGCATCTTGTAGTTCAAGGCAGGTGGTGGAGCCGCGCTAGCCGATCGCAGTACTGGGATCTCGCGAGGACCAGCGGAGCTGGGCGGGTTTCCGGGCAGCAGGTTGTCACAGCAGAGGCACTCCGGCTGAATACGTTACTCTTCAGCAGCAAACTACTTTCTCGTACGTAGATAACAAAACATCTAGAAATAAACCCAAGTTTGCAGTAAATATTTACGAGCAAATATGTAATTTTCGCGTTTTTCTAAACGAGAAGCGGCCAGGAATGAAGGAAGGTGGTAAAAACAGTAGGAAATGAGCGGCCCAGCGAAAACAATGATAAATTGGAGGTATATCATATAGGGATCAGACAGAAACAATGAGAAACAACATTCGAATATTTAGCCATGCATAAGAGAGCTAAGTCACGAAAATGAGGGTAAAACTGAAACTTTCAAACCAAAATATTCAAGATGTGTGCTTGCACGAGAGGATGAAAAAGTGTTGTCCAACCGGCTGAATTGGTCTGTGACAGGAGCTAATAGGCCCATTTTAGGGTCGAGTAAATAGTACTCAATCAAGTTCTTTCCACAACTACTTTTTTTGAAACTCGCTGTGTTAGCACCCAAGCAGCCTGAACAAACGGACGCATACTATCAGCAAACAGAGGCGTGAAAAAGGTGAGTCATAGCATTCGTACATTGAACTGCTTTTAAGAGGAGGAAATGTATGGGAACAAAGCCCGAAGTGACGGCACAGGAATGCAGTTCCGGACGCAATTTTGCGGATTTTGCCGGAAAACAGTGCGAAAATACTTTGGCGCAATATTCGAAGAAGACTTCTTTATCGGAGAGAGTGATCAGCGTGACGAGTGAGTGGAGGCTATAAAATGCTGCTGACACCCGAATCAGCGCGCAATCTGAAGGCAAAACGGTTAGGCGACGCCAGCAGAACGCCCTACTTTCGAAACTGGAGACCGAACGGTCGGACTGCCTGCTTCGCTCGTCCTAGATGAACAATCGGCAGAAAGCTTGCTTTAATGTAAACCTGACTATTACCGACAGCAGTATAGCAGAAGGACTTTTGTTCTGTGCTAAACCTTAACTTCGAAAACTGGTCGAGCAGTAAAAAACACCACAGTTACGAATGCCAGAAATTTCTCGTTTTTCCGGTTTATTTTTCTCTTAAATCTTTCACTTTGTCGTTTGCTTGTTCTGAAAAATAGAAATTTCATGTAAAGGGGGGG
>KN549466.1:12165-26989 GCA_000797555.1 Oesophagostomum dentatum | reverse complement strand
AAACTACGAAAGGAGTGCGGTACGGCAATTGAAGCCTTAAGTAGCTCTTATAAGCCAGTAAAAGATCAGCTGTGAGGATGAATATTTAAATTATTGTTAATTCATACAAATATTAGCTCTTCGTTCGCGCGCCACTTAAGTCAGACTCAATTTTTTTGCAGAAAACTAAAATCAAAGATAATCTGTGTTAGGTCTGAGACCGCGGTCTACATATACTGTGCACTTATCGTTAGTTAGCAAACAGTAGCTTTAAGCGGTGAACAAACTAAAAACAGGAGTATCATTGAAAGCCTTGAAATTCGTAATTGCTTCATTACGAATGAAGAAACGACTTGCGATGTTTGCACAAGCTGACGAAATTGGAAGCACTGCTTTCCAAAAAGGATTTAATGAGGAATGTTTCGAAAGAGACTGGACTGAACTCCGAAGCAGAAACGGCAAGTTGCCTTCTGTTTTCATTCTGCCGTGACACGAAAACGAACAGACTCGAAACCAACTTGCAAAAGCCTCATCAAATTTTGGTAGCTCTGCTCAGACTGTCAATATCTGCAGAGGTCAGGCAGCTGTTGCAATAATCTACCCTAAAGCCCAACTAAAATGGGAATCCACTGGGTCAATTTGAAGTTCAACACTGCTACAGATTCATGGTAAAACTAGCTTTGAACAACTCCTGGAGGGTTTTCAAAAACAGCTTCTAAAAAACTCAAATGATCAGTCTCCTAATATTCTGATCTAGAAAAATAAACTGATGCGGAATACTGCGCAACCTTAAGAGGGTTTTAACGAGAGAAAGCTTATACTATAGAAGAGTACACAGCATGGAATACTTGAAGTGACGCATAGCTACTTGCTCCACTATTGAGCGGCTCGAAGGCATAAAACGCACAAAATGTTGTTGTTGAGCTTTTGAGGAAGGATGTGCGCTTCACATAAACGTAAGATTTCTTTTGCAATTCACCTATACTTGGATTACATGTTCAGAACATGTTTTGAAACAATGGAAATTTAATTCTTCAAAATCAGCACTAGGACGCTTTCAGAACAAGAGATTGCTACCACAGATTGGCTTTGGATGTACTCCGGCATTTCCAGAAAATGAGCCAGGTTCGAAAATTATAAGTTTTGTGAAGATCAGTACGACTGCATCAATCATGGCAAAAAGAACGATACTGAATGATTTCAGAGGATTTCCTTTTTGCAGAAAATCAGACTCCCCTAACTGTTTCGAAGAACGAAGAAGAAGAACGGAGGCAACAACAAAGAAGGCGAACAAACTTCTCCGAACGATGAACATAAAACGAGGTGCATAGTCAGCACCCGATTCTGCAGGAGATCGAAAAGACGATGAGTAAGGAGAAACGAAGTCATTTTTGAAACCATTTTTTCCAAACTTCTTAGTTTTTTTTGTAAAGAACGGAGCCAGGTTTTCATTAACTTAACTCTGAATTATGAACGAAGCTTCGCTTTAAGTCCTTCTCTCCTATGCATCTTAGCTTGCTCCACGAGCAACAATGCTCGCCCCAATATTTATTTTCTTCGCTCTGGAAGCACGACTAAATGTTTGTGAAGACAAGCTTATTCATTAGCGAGTAGCAGCTCGAAAAACTGTTACATGTGCTCCTCAGATGAAATATTTTCGCCACATTTCACTACCAAGAGGTTGTTTTCGATAAAATTTCTTCCCTCGTCAAAGAAGGAATCACTGGTGAGGGTAATGCTGGACGAATAATCCAGCCATCAACAGAAAAGAGATGAGATGTCTTTTCCTACTTCAACTTTCCGCTTTAACTGGTACAATTTTATAATGCTGGAAAGTAGACCACGGTGAAATTCTCTCTGCGCACAGCAAATACCATTTCTACTGTTGCGATAACGTGGCCATTCCGAATCTCTGGATAATATTAAACAACTTCGCCGATCAAGGGAATCACCAACATGATTCACTATCACTTCACACTTTCAGCAAGTATTTGACAAAATCGGAATGCCTTTTATAAACGCAGCACCCAAATTGATACATACGTTTCAAAAACCCGAGTGTACAGGCTAGCACAGCTGTTTTCGCGTTTAACTCTTCTACGAAATCATTACGTCTGAGGAAAGCTCTTCACAACCTCTCTAGCAAGACTCATAAAAGTAGACTCAACGCATTAACTCATTCACGCGAGTTACGACCGCTTGAAATCGGTTGCAGTTAAACTAGAAAAATCCATACTGATCAGATAAAGTCCTTCCTTGTTCCTCCTAGCAAAGTTGCCTATAAGCACCTCTTCGCTAATTACCCGTACCGTCTGCTTTCCGACGGCGCTTAACCACCGCCTGATAGACGTACCCAGTCTGAGTAAGCGCGTGCGTCAGCCTTGAGCGCTCGCCCTAATTCGTGCATAACTGGGTGGTTGGCACAGACGCTTTCTGCTAGTACTACTAGCTATAAGGAAGGCGAGGAGAATTTCAAGGTTCAAGCGAAAGCAATTTTCCTCTTGAGCAAGGAAAGTTAATTTGTAATGAAGTGACTATTACCGAAACAGAAAACGTAGACAATGAAATGTTACCTGTAAAGTTGTCGTTGAAAGTTCTCGACTAGTAACAGCGCAATTTGCAGGGTTGTGCGGGAAGTTACGAGCAACTCATAACTGGAGCTCCAATAACGCCAATGAAATCTGTAAAAGGAATAGAATGTGTGGCACATGTCCAGTACCACCGCCTTTGGACGCATAAAGGCAAAAAACTGCGAAAAAGAACAAGAATGAAAGAGATACAGGGTCAAGCTGCCTTCGTATTTTCTCTGTTGTTTCCTTAATGTAGTAATCGGATGTGTGAGCTATTCAAATCATTATCCCCAGCAATAAACAAAATGTGTACATGAGCAAATAGAATAGGGAAACAAGCCAGAAGCAGGCGTGAAGCAAAGCTTAAGAGCAGAACATCCAGTAAGAGAATAGCGATATCAAATACGCGAAAATGTATGCAAAACTACGTCATAAGAACAGATATACTTGCATGTTATTAGTAGTTTTTGTTTTTATGCCACTGAATACTCAGCTCAAAAAGCGCAACGCTTCAATTTTGGATGTCTGTGATAGGTAGTTGGTGGTAGTGGCATACTGCTGACCGGAACAATTCCGTTCTCCTGTGCCAACAGGAGAACGTTTCTGGAGGAGCACTGTAGGAAAGAAATGGGAGGTACTGAGGCACAGGCATTCCACTGTGTGACTGCTGTACGATAGTCGGAATACAACAAGCACTCGCTCTCTCACTTGACATTAGAGAAGCCGACAAAATCTCGGGGAATCAGAAACACAGAGCTGATATCCGTGACTTGTGACTCACCGCTCTCTTCGGAGTTCGAGATTGAGATTCCGATGCAGAGCTGTATGAGCAGCAGATAGTTCAGAAAATTACAATAATGACTTCAGATCATGGACTGAAGCTATGCTCAAGCTATCCTTAGCAAAATCGACGACGTTGACAATTTTGCCCTGAACTGCCTCTCGCTAATTGGTTAGATAAAGAGAAAAGAACAGAGATAACATCTTAATTCAGCGCGGAACAACCAGTCTAAGGACTCAGCAACCTGATCTAACATGATACTTTTCTCACCCTTCACCAGTATTAAAATCATGGGAAAAGAAATTATAAGGATGAGGATATGCCTAAAAAGAGTGGGGTGCTGCTACATCAACAAGCATTAATTCTTAAAGCTTTTCCATTCTAGCGGTGTGAGAACAGGAAACCGAAATGCAAATAAGCATGCGACAGAAAGCATGCCGTTGCATCGTCCCCCTGCATCTCATAGAACGATTTTAAATAAAATCGGCGAAAAACCGATACCAGTTAACAACGTCAAATACGATGTTGCTGCTGCTCTTATAAACCAAGAATTTACTAGAATAAGTAGATGGAATGGCCATAAGACGATAACTTCACTCTACACTTAGGCAGATGAAGTGTATAAAAGTAAACAACGGTTGGACCTTTATCGGCCTCAGGTCAGCAGTTACTCCGCTACATATAGCTGGTAGTGAAAATTGCATATTTTAAGGATACTGCATCCTGAAATTGTGAACACAGCTGGCAAAAGCGCAGATATTGCCATAGATGTGCTTGTTTGCGGATTTGCAAATTTTTGGGATCATATGAGTGGCCTTCAATTTAAACTTCTAATAAATGTTCCTTAAAGTTAATTCGATGCTTAGGACCTAGTCATTTCGCCGATTTTGCTTTTGCTAAGTGGACCTCCCCATAACCATCAGCCAAGAAAAATAAGAAAATTTATTCAGTTTTTGAAGACGAATTAGGACATGTGAAAAAAAGAGGAAACAGACCGATTTGCGTAGAATATACGACGCCCAGTTCAAGGAAGTACTTGAGCAGCGGAAGATAGGTTGGAGAAGAAAACAGAACTCGTACATATACGGTCTACGTAAATGATTACTCACCTTCCATGAAATGCTTGTTTTAGGAAGAAAAAATGCGGAGCTCATTGGTCTTTCGGTGACATAACAGCATTTTTAAAGGTTAACAAAAACTTGACTCTGCTCAGTTACGTCCAAACTTTGCTCATGTTCTTCATGTTCATAATTGCGCAGTATGCAAGAAACCGTTGTTCCGATAGATTTCAAAATTCCTGAGAGGGTGAAAACAAACTTAAGTAGTATGTGCCGAACATAGAAAGAATGACTGTTATGAACGACCTAAACTCGAACTACAAAGTAAGGCCAGAATAAGAGTTAAGGTTCTAGTGCCTATTTCCAAAACTTTTAGGAATTCCTTTATTCTGGAAGTAGCGGAAGCAGAAGGCAGTGAAACGAGAGCTAAGAGCCAAAAGAGGAGCCCTAGGCGTACGGTATAGCTTCGGAATCCAGCGCTCGTAGCATATCTATCCATAGGGCTTGGCTAGCCTGGAGCGGGGATCCTGAAGCAGAAAATCCGAATGCTTATCGAAGGATAATATACAGATCGTGATTTGATCTATCACTGTTAGGAAGGATTAAGCACGGCCCATCAAAGAGTGCGATACACATTCGTCAAACTTCTAAGAGCAGAAATATCCCCAAATTCTAGCAAAAATTAGCTTGTCGAAGATAAACTCAACCCAGCTCTCTTCACTCTAATTTGTTAGCGCACATAATAAAAACAGTGAGAAAAGAAATGCCAGTTTAATGTGGCATGGCAATGGCCTTCTGTACCTGCACAAAAAAGCGCGAGCGACAGTTTTTTCTCCAAGAATATGACTGTTTGATATAAAGAAATTACTGAGGGTTAAAACCAACAACCATCAGCGTATGCTCTGCGGGAGAGTGCTCCTTCGTAAAAAAAGAAGGATGTTTCGCAAGTGGATCACTTTTTAGCGATAATTTAGACAGCGATAGCAGTATAACTGTGTAATACTGCTGTCCCTATGTACTACATTACTATATTTATCTACAATTAGCTCGCCTAAATGTTATTGTAGTATGTCTTATAGCGTAACTTCAACTAAAATCAAAAAACAAATGCCCAAGTGAAACTGCCAAGTTACGATTAGATAAGGCCTATAGATTAGTTTAGTCTGATTTGTGAATCCTGCAAAAGGTTCTGCAACTACAGTTGGCACTGAGAATGTAGCGTACGACTACTTTTAAATGTTACTAGGTATCGTTCGCGTTTTCGGTGATCATTCTGATCTCTTTATCAATCCTAAAAGGTACAGTGAAACCAGTAGACAACTTTGAAATGTTTGATACATTCCTTCCTTGCAAGGTATTCGTCATGACGCCACGTATTGAAACGTGGCTATCAACAATTCTACAAAATTCCGAATACTGCTTCTAGCATTATAAGCTCAACGATATATGCTTGTTTCAGTGACAATCGCAGAATTTTTTTTTCTTTTGGGGGGGGGGGGACCTTTGCGGCAAAAAGAGAAGGGGCTAGGAGCATGGCCTAAGCAAAATTTAGTTGCAAAACTTTTGAAAGCAAAAATATATTTTAAAATTACTAAGAAACCAATTTAGAAGTCCGATCTATTTTCACACTTTCGAATTTGTGAACTCTCAGCAGTGCAGAAAGGTCGACATAAATGAGGACATAGAAAAGAGCTGTTTTACGAGTTCAAAAATCGAAATAAACCAAAGCTTTAGTTTCACACTATCTACTGATGAGGCTGAATAAATCAGAGGCTTTTGTTAAAGTGGCTGAAAATTTTTGCATACATGCGTCTCTAATGAAAGCAAAGCCTGTCGAGATGAAGAAACACGAATGACGACTCCAAAAGAGAGGCAAAATCTGCCCTCCCTATGCGTGCGCTGAATCCTTCTCAGACAAGTCCAGTGCAACATTCACTGTTATGTATCACCGCAATGTTTTTGTCCGAGATCCTCGAAAGCTTCTTCTTCGTTCTAAGGGCAGGAAAGAAGACCACACAGCCCGCTTCTAGCTACAGACTACAATACATTCAGACATATAGACTTCGCTTACATAGATAATTCTATTCTAACAACCACTTAGAGACGACTGTGCGAAGATCCCATGTTTTACCTCCTAAATATCGTCAAGAAGCACTCACTGACAGCTGAAAAGCAACGAAGTGATGTTGCAAGCATTTACTTGAAGTGAATAAGAACCAAGGAAACGATGTCCTGTTTTTAGAAAAAATGTTGATCAGTCTAAAACGAGGCCGTCTTCAGCGCACTAACCTAGATTTCGATAAGTCATGATAATGCAGTAAAGATGCTTACAAAAACAATGTGCCAGAAGTTATAAAAACTGCAACAAATGGCAGCAGCAGAAGCATACTGATCAAGCCCAGTGGATCCAGGCACTGGCTGCTGCAAAGGATGGACAGAGTGTACCTACAGCAACGATGTCACAACTCCATCGAGCTTTTCGCAGATTCACAGACTGAGGTATACAGACAAAGCATGTCCAAGCTATCAATTCGCTCCCTGTTATACAGTTATAACTAAAAAATTTATAGAAGTACTGAAGAACCGAAGTGAAGAACCAAATTTACTGAAACTTAGACTGTTTGAAAGATGGCATTTTCGAACTTGACGAATTACATGAATGCTGCAGATTTTCAAAAAATTCGAATATTCGTTTGAAAAAAAAAATCGTTTTAACATTACTATGTACCCTTTATCCTCTACTTGAAAAAACGGTGCAATTCTGCCGTCGCATTGTTCAGTTCCACAGGAACTCTGGATTTTTTTTTTGCAGAAAAATTACTTGAGTAGCTGAGTTTATGTGCTGATGAAGAACTCCTTGCTAGTGAGCACTATTTTTCAGTTTCTGTTTTTTAGTTCTTCCAACTTATCCAAATCCAGAGCTTGAATGAAGAGTTAAACTTCATCTTTCAATAAGTACTCCTTATTTGCAGATTTTTATCATCGGGTAGTTTCGACAATGCAGTGAGACCTATGAAGTACTTTGCTGAGTCTTCAATTACAATAAAATCATCTTTCACAACCAGCGCGATGGGTATCAGGTCAGGCGTCATCTTCACTTATGAAAGCCACAAAAACGATACTGTAATGGAAAAATTGGTTCTCTTTAGTTAGTTTTAAGGTATAACAGACTTTGCACGAGTGGAATGTGAAAGTTCCCCTAACCTTCCATTTTAGAGGAGAATATTTTTGGCTACTGTTATTCGGACAGTATCCATAATTTCTACTGCCTTTACAGCTTATAGAATACGATTGTTAGCGCGAGACAGCAGAAAGCTCACAAATAGTAAGTGTGACACGAAGAACAAGGGTTTTTAAATAGGTAGAAAGTTTAGTCTTCCTGGATGAAAGAAATCACGGTGACGATTTCGACCATGATGTTGGACACAACTTTGAACTAAGGCTGAGATTGAGTCCTTTTCTGTTTTCTTTTTCTATAGCTTTTTTGCCTTATGTAAAGAAGCCTACTAGCGCACCCTCAAGTGCCGAGGCTGGATAAATAAATATCACAGAGGCCTTGTTAGTTTCAGAGAGTAAGAAGAGAGGCTGCTTTTCCTTGCTCTCTACTAGAATGCCATCACGTTCAAATAAAAGTTTATTCCCTTTGCAAATCTTCGATGAAAAAAATCTCGGATAAAAAACGACTAGTGATGAAGGAAGCAAGCTTGTTGAGCTTTATTGGACAAGATTAGATATGACTGAAAAAAATAAACAATGATAATTTGCATAAACACTCCTTTCAGTTGTTTATCAAAGCCCACACTAAGCTGCCAGGGTTCTTCTATGAGAGGACTAATGCTCCGCTAAAATTTAGGGGATATTTTTGCATTCGATCCATTGTAAAACACAACTGCGAAGTACTCCAGACTTAAATATTTACAAAAAAAAGGAGAATTACTCCCTCGCTAAACTATTTCTTCAAAAGACTTCCTCTTATAGAGACTCATACAGACTTCTTTAACTACTACTATTGTAAACGAGGAAAATGTGTAGCAACATACCTAATGTACTAAAAGATGCAAGTGATGGGAAGTCAGCGCAGAAATTTGGTCGGAGTTGATTAGCTGTCCAGTGATCTAACCAGCCGAAACAGCCAAACTCATAGAGAAACGGTTCTTTTATGTGATATACAAATTAGGGCCGATGTCGAGAATACCACAAAAGAGGAAGACGAGGGTTTAAGAGGATGACAACCCAAGTATGCTGTTTCGCGAGCAGAATACATAACAGCACTTACAGCTGTTACAGCGCATTTTTGGCACTAGCGTGCTGTTCACCCGTCTCACTCAGTCATATGATGTAACGTGAGGTTGCGATTTATGTCTTTACAAAGTTACAAGAGTTCTACATTTTACGGCAACCGGTCCGACTTAATGCAGTAGTACGATGATTCAAGGATACCAAGAATCAGTTTTCATCGCTTTTACGGCTGCTGAAAGCAACCGTAAAAGAAAGAGATGTCAGCACTCCGCTTATTTGTCAGCACCTACTAAGCTATAATAGCTTTGCAGCTGAGCTAAACTCCTAGCCGGAAGAAATCCTCCGAAACTGCGGTATTCCTTTCCTCATCTGCATCAAAGCTAGCAATCATCCCAGAGGAGATGATGTCATTTCTTTATCACTGTCGAAGTAAAGGCGTTCGTTAAACAAATTGCCGCCCGCTTGAATGTGTGGTCTTCTGTGGAGCGAGGCTGGAAGATGGGTCTTCCGAATAAATCTGTACAGATACTAAGAACATAGAAAAGACGAGTGTGGGATTCAAAACACAAAATTTAAATAGACATTAGATATACAATTTTAATAATAAATAAATAAATAAATATATCTTACGGTACTAAGTTCCAGCATTCAAATCCCTTTCCTAGCATACTGCCGCAAGTTATCTCCTTGCTTTTTTGGGAATCTACCCCGTACACCCATAGATCTAATGGATTTTCAAGCAGCTGTTGGGTACGCAACTGCAGATCTTGTCAGTACGCTGTTTAAATCTAGACTTGCACGAGCCCTCGAATCAGCTGCAAATGTTGCATAAGGGGCTGTTCATACTTCGACGGATCCGTCATCCATCCGATACACCCTGTGTTGAAGGATAGGGTCATGACGGATATGCGCAACGTGGCGAAGCGGTGGGATCCGACGTCGCGCGAGGTATTCATTCGAGCGGCCACGCACCAAAAAAAGCAATACACAACCAAATAAATGGAAAAAGCAGACAATAATAAAGCTGCGGAGTGTAGAAAATGATTTGAGAACTCGCCGATAATAACTCGCAATCACAAGTTTGGCATGCTAAAACCATAAGATTGTCAGTCGGCTCCGTCGAAGTATGAAAAGTCCCTAAGATGGACGATCGCACCTGCAGCCCCCTACAAGTTTACACCGATATGAAAGACATAAAAGAGAAGTAAAACATGTGTAGAAAAATCGCATATCTACACATGCGAATTTTCTCAACATTTTTCCGTGCTCTGAGGATGATACACGAAGCTCTTGTACAGGCTGGCGTCAGTGATGGGATTGCGTAGACTGCAGAAGAAACAGAGAAGTCTGAACATGGCGATTCTCTTCTTTTTAAATTTGTATGCGTAGGCCCATAACTCATTTATGAAAATGTGGAAGGTAACATATTTTCTGTTCTGTTTTGCAGACCAGGTTGTTAAAGTGGAAGTATTTATCGACCTTACGTTTCGGCAAAACAAAACAGAAGAAATAGTACCGTAACTTACAAGATGTCCAGGTTTCAAGAAGAAGGCGCATGGGATTACGAAGGGTAACTATTTATTTTAAAGTCAAGCAAAGATTCTGACCACGGAGGAGACCTGTCTTATTACCGAATGTGGGTACTGTCAAGAAAAAATGAGAGAAAGAGTGAAGCATGACAGCAATAGTTTTAAACTCGTTCCAAATGGTTGTAGCAGTTTTGGAGTAGATAGCATACCGCAGATAATTAGTGAAAGCAAATGCTACTAAGCTTCGTTTAAAAAAATAAACGACGACGTGAACACTAAAGTACCTAAGTAGTTTAAAGCAGTGCTGTACTTAAGGAACTAGGTACAAGCGAAGTCTTATCTGTATGCCTATCTGGAAAGACTGCCTAGCAATTACAACAGCATCGAAAATTCTAGGTCCGTAAAATGGAAGTAGAACTTAAAGAGAAAAGCGGCAAGAATTCCAGCGCTGACTCATTTCCAACATATAGAAATATAAGTCAGGCCTGAGCTTGGCCTAAACGATGCCCTCCTATGACAACACCAACGAAATAGGTAGATTCCAATATTTGTTTTAAAAGCTTCGTGAGAGTTTTTTCACTAGCTAGAAATCCATTGTATGAAAAAAAAAACATAGCGCCTCGAATAATATCTTCAAAGATCCTCTCCGAGTTCTAATTTCTAAAAAAAATAAGAGGATGACGGAAATTATCGTTCTACAGACCGTACTCGTGCTTCCTATAGTTTTGATGCCTGTTGGATTATTCTGTGAAGAAGTGAATAATCTCTTCATTATTAATATGCGAGATTAATATGAAAAACATCTTTATGTAGAAATAGAGTAATAAATTTCTAACACCACAGAGGTTAGCTGCTACTGCAGTGCTCCCTGCCAGCATTTCTAGAACGGTCAATTCATGAAATCCTAGGGAGCGCGAGTTGTTCTCGCATTCAGCTGTGCAGAGGACCAGAGAGGGATCGGTTCGAAGTCCGAGGAAACAATGCCAGAACAAGGTGTCGCTGACGACTACAAGCCATTGTACAAGGAACAAGAACAGGAACATCATGGAACTTGTCGAGGCAATATTCAGGAAAAACGAGGGTACGGAGAACAGCAACTGCCTACACCGCTCGACATACAGCTGTACTTACAGGACTGAGGTATGACTAGAAAACATTGAAAGTGTCCCAGTAGTAAGGGAGAACCCCGAGTTGAAATAGAATTAAGCATGTAGTCATGAAACATCAAGGATAAATAACGCCGAGGTTAATGCCTGGACGAAGATGCAAGTCGCAGAACCAGTTCACATCTTCCGCAAGACAATACATCTGCATTTCAATCTCAATCAATACTAGATTCAGTGCAAACATTTTTAGCAAACGAAAACACGACAGTCATACTGCCGCTTCTGTACTGCATAGATGGACGAGATATTTGGTGCTTCGATGAAGAACACAACTTTCAGGAATGAACAATGTACCATAGAACAGCATCAGAACACAGATCTCTACATGCTCAGAATACTTTACAGCATCGATTCAAACTAGTCGTATTTTCCCCGCTCGTTCACAGTAAAGCTCCATACCGATGAATATTTTATAAGAGCAGCGATATCGCGGGTTACAGTGACTCAGAGAAAACTAGTAATATAATATATCACTTCCCATCTAACCTTTTTGACTCCACTAACTGTAAGAGAACGAAAGCATTGCATCGGATAAGCAAGACAAAAGAAATGAATTCTGATCGTGAAGCAAAACCAGACCCCTTAGTATGAAGTTATCCTACTTCATTGTTTATTTCTATTTTAAAAAAGTCTGTCAACCTTTTGCTCAAAGGATGCGAAACCAAGAAAAAATTGAGACTGTTGATTTCCGCTACAGTTTCTGGCAGTTCGTCGTAACATTGTGAATTCTGGCTGTTACAAAAACGGAAAGCGAGAGAAGATCGAAGGTAGAGAGAGATGCGTTCAGCGGTGGGGAAACCGCGAGTGATGAAGCAGCCGGGCGATTCGAGCAAACTAAGGGCTGTTCGGCGAATGACCCCCTATCCTGGCCGTAGAAAAAAGGGAACGGAGCAAGGCTTCGGGCGGACCATACGCCGATCGATGAGTCATCGCTGAACCTGACCTTCCGAGTCCACGAGGTGTCCAGGTGCAGAGAAAATATGCAAATCAGAGGGCGCAGAGCGCGCACTGACCGGTCCTGTGCAAATCATGCGGGGCCAGCCCGTTCGCCGCTCGCGCACACCCACACACATCCCCGCATTGATCTTGCTGCGATCTAATCGATAACTGGACAGCTCCTGCGCTGATCCGCCGGCCCAGCTCTGCTCGCAGAGCACCCGGGCTCGTACAGGTCTCGCAGGGGCGGCTCGCCACGAAGGGGCTGCATCCAACACTGTGTGCGAGTGACACGTCCACCGTTTACCTAAGTAAAAACACAAATTTGCAGTCGCTGATGGGAAACACAATGCGTGTGCGACTATAATCACATCACGCACAAAAATAAACCAAAATTTCTAGAGGCGCCCCTCAAGAGAGCGGGCTAAATGATACATTCCTGTCAGAAAACCGCTCTAGACCAGCTTCGGAGCGGAATTTGCGACAGAGTACAACGAAGTGAATCAAGCGTGTCATGCACACTCGAACGGGTGTCGCCGTAGTCAGTCTTTGTGAGTAACGCCAACATCCAGTAGTGTTCACACCACTAATGTACGGCGTGTTTGCGTTGATTTATTTGAGGTCGTCCGGGCAGAGAATTATTTGCGAGCACCCTCAAGAGAGCGGGCTAAATGATACATTCCTGTCCATTGTTTGCAAAAACATGCACTTCTTGTTTCCCTTGACTGGCACCTGGATTTCGATAAAGACTAGTATTAATACGGCTGAGTTGCTACTCGACGGTACAGTGGTTATTTCACACTCGTGGAATCGTCCAGTATTTTGCTAATCTTTTGCAGTTTATTTTTGCAAGCCGGCCATCTTGCAAACTGCCCAATTAGTACGGTGAGCAAGCTTGGCACATCCGTCTCACGCAATCACATCTCATATTGTGGCTTTTACCTGCCTATAACAAGTAGTCTGCAATTATTGACTCTTATAAAACGCTTCTGGAATCTGCAACCGTTATCTCCTGGGTCGTTGAGTACGTTATACTCTTTCTATATCCCTCAGTTTCTCCTTCAAATTACAAAATGCGAGCGAAGTGAGCAACTCAAAAAAGCCTGAGGTCGAGCGTTAGCCGACCTCTCAGACTTGTGCAGTTACGGCACAGTAATTGCTATCAATGTTTCTTTATAATGCTATCGGCAGTGCTTCGAGACTGTGTTCATCTAGACTTCGTTGTTGAGAGGACATGGTAGAAATATCGGTAAGGACCAATGCCTACCATCATAAGCTGTCACAGTAGCTTTCATGAAATCTTGCTGCTTCTCAAGAAAAAAAAAGTGCCAGAAATGAATTCTCTACGAATAACATAAGGTAGACCAAAATAGTACAGACTCCAGAAGACTTTTGCCCGCATCATCAACGAATCTCCGAAAACAGGCACTCGCGAGATGAACCACCAAAGGTGATTCTTAGACTAAATCTCGGTTTCGTACTCTCGTTGTCGTTTTTATTACTAGGGAATTGTTTCTCGATAAAGCTTTTTTTCGCAGCGAAAAGGCTTTTGATTCTAGTATTATGTAGGATTGTAGAACAAGTCCCTGCCATTGTTCCTACTAGTACCTTAAGAATGAAATTCTGTGGAACACTGCCTTTAAATTAGTTGTGAATCAGGGATGCCAGAAGGGAAAGTGCACAAAACTTGTTGCCACTCTTATACTTTGGCCCCGCCGCGCCTCTCATCCCCATTTTCTGGCGTCAAAAATCTCAACTGAAGCAAAACAACGAATTTTGTCGTTTACTCCCATTACGTTCTCACATAGATCTGAGTTCATAGGGGGTAACCCACGCTGTATGTTTCCCGCAGTCTCTCGTCATGGAAAAATTTCTGATTAAAATTAACAGTCAGAGAGATTCTTGTTTAGTCAAGCTCCAACAATGACTACTCTCTGTCTCAATTACCGAAAGGAAGTTGTGTAGGACGACGGTTGCCGCGGGGCAGTTGGCGCTGCAGTCGCAGCGCGGGCAACTCTAGCCAGGACCCAAGCTGGTCGACCGATGGAAGCCCGCTGATTGCTGGCGTTTTGGGTTCCGACCAGAGTTTCGAGCGCCGCGACTGTCGTGCCGACTGTCTCACGCTGACCGTCCTCCTACACGACTTCCTTTCACGAAGTGAGAGGGAGGGTATGTGAAGGCTCGGTTATACTTACAAATGATGAGACTAAATCGCAGACTTAGATATGCGCCTGTGACCAAAACAAAGCAGTTCTGTGATTATCATTCCGACCCTGCCATTGCTAAGAGTGGGCAAATCGACTAAATTGTGCAAAATGAGGTATAACCATGCTGCGACTGGACCACTGCGAAAAATCAAGACAAACTCGAAAAAGTTTGCCGCTAACTGTTGAAACTACTCGAAATGCTTAAGCAAACAAATGCCTACGACGTTCTTCTGACGATTACCATGTAGAACTAACTAACTACTGCGACTCTGTGGAGGATAACCTTAAAAGTGCATATAAAGGACTCACAAATTTATTGTTTTAAGAAACTGGTCGACTAGAGATTCCTTGGACACGGG
>KN549464.1:111292-122102 GCA_000797555.1 Oesophagostomum dentatum | reverse complement strand
ATTTATTTATTTATTTATTTGTTTATTGGAATACACAAGAGTGCAACATTTTAAAGAAAACGGTGAAAACGGAAGTGAACTGAGAACGGGAGAAGTCGGCAAATAGGGAATCGGTGGATAATACCAGCGGAAGATCAGGCCGTTCTCCACCGTGGGAGGATGAGTTGTCCCCAACGAAATTCTGTTCCCAATCCGAACGCTAGCATATGTATGGGAATCTCCAGGGCTTGGATAAACCAACTTAACCATCTCGGACATGAGCCTTCATTAGGACCCTGGGCGAACGGGTAGGGGGGACCTCCAGCAAGAGGACTCACCGGACCTTTGCTATCCTAGAACGACTAACCTCCAACTAGAACGACTAACCTCCACCACATGAACGATAAAAGCTCAAAAACAAATAAGGCTGTGATAGTCAGTTCATTTGCCGATTCCCCTAGAAAATCTTTCAGAAAAAAAACGAACGAGAAATAATTTTTAAAAGGTAATCTACAAATCTGCATGAGCAATGGAAGGCTTTTTGAGCTGGAGACTGGGAGCTGGCAAAATCGGTTTACTGAAATAGTCTCTGAAATCATAGAAGCATTAGAACTCTTATTACAATCTTGGAGAGACGAAGTGAAAAGCTGAAACAGAATTTTCACGCTTCATCAATCAATAATTGCTCAAGATCACAAACTAACAAGTTCTTTTTGAACGTTTTGCTATTTTTAGCTTCCCAAACATCTTTCGGTAGGAATAGGACCAATGGTACGGTAGAAAACGGAGTTGAACATGAGTCCGTAACTTTCACGCTATTTTCTGAAGCGCTCATTGTATTTGGAACTGCTTCCATATGCCATAACGGCAAATGAAAGCAGCGAAACGGGTTGTCAAGAGGTTCGCAGGTTACGAGTTTTGAAATTGCACGATCTCCTTACTATTGCAATTCGCATTGCAATTGCAATAGTAAGGAGATCGTGCAATTTCAAAACTCGTAAAAGACAAGCATCGATTTTCTCATCACTGCTATCGTCGGCAGCAGGTTGGTTCGTTAAAACGCTTAAGCATATCGTTCATTCCTCGTTTAGCTCACGGAGAAGCACATTTGTTCGCCCCCACAAGTGGGGATGATAATCAATCAGTAGATAGATGTCGGGCTGTTTTATATACCACCAACTTCCTAGCTGCTCTCGGTTCTTCCGCAGGAAGTTATGGGCGTATTTCTGCATGCGGCTTTACATAGTTCGTGCGCCCGTCAAACTCGCCCATTTTATGGGAGGTGCTTTGTAAGTGCGCGACAACCACTATAAGAAGGGAATACTCCCCTGGAGAGCTAATTTTGCAAAGTTCCTGGTATGCAAGCCAAGAAATGAAAGCGATCAGGGATGGCCAACGGCCGCGGCATGGTGTGGAGGTAAGTGTCTCGCTTCATAATCGGAGGATATCAAGTTCGACTCCGCAATGGTGCACATGTTTTCGTTTCTGCACAGCTTCCTCTGCTTGTGCCAAAGTTGATTTGCGCAGTGGCTCTGGTGGTTTGCGTCGCTACCGTTTTAACAACTCGATTTGGAAAGTACAACGAGCGGCTATTACTGAACTAAACCATTTATGAGCATATGTAATAGGACAAAACAAAGTGAGTGCAACAAAGTGATCGTATATGCATTGATATTCGCTTTTTTATGATCTAACCCTATTTTACCACAGGTAGCAGCATTAGTTTCTATTCGTTGCTGCTAACAATGACTTTGTTTTGTCCTATCACATATGCTCATAAATGGTTTAGTTCAGTAATAGCCGCTCGTTGTACTTTCCAAATCGAGTTGTTAAACGTTAGCGACGCAAACCACCAGAGCCACTGCGCAAATCAACTTGGGCACAAGCAGAGGCAGCTGTGCAGAAACGCAAAACATATGCATCATGGTGGTGTCGAACTTTACACCTTCCGATTATGAAGTGAGATATTTACCTCTACACCATGCCGCAGCCGGCAGTCGGGCATCTCTGGTCGCTTTCATTTCTTGGCTTGCATATCAGGAACATCGCAAAATTAGCTCTCCAGGGGAGTATTCCCTTCTTATAGTAGTTGTCGCGCACCTACAAAGCACTTCCCATAAAATGGGCGAGTATGACGGGCGCAGGAACTCTGTAAAGCTACATACAGAAATACGCCCATAACTTCCTGCGGAAGAACCGAGAGCAGCTAGGAAGTTGGTGGTATATAAAGCAGCGTGAGATCTATCTAGTGAGTGATTATCGTCCCCACTTGTGGGGACGAAGAAATGTGCTTCCCTTCTGAGTAAGGCACTTTTATAGAGAGCCATGGGGAAACGAGTAATGTGTGAAATACTGTGCCAGGTCGATTTCAAAATACCGGAACTTAGTGCAAGTTTTAGCCTGATGAGATTTTGGTACGAAATGGAAGAAAGCGGTACGCTGGGTACGAGTACGACTATCACAGTCGGACAGTTCGACTTTGCCTGTGAACGCTGAAAAATATATTTTACACGGGAAAACACAAAACCCGCTGGAGAAGCCCTCAGTTTACAATTATAGCTGTATTCTAGAGGCTTGCTCTTTCATTTTATAAAAAAAAAGCTGATGCATTAGAATTTACCCTAAAGCTTCGTTTAAACGTGTGTTTCAATCGTCAAAAAAGGAGGCTCAGGGAAGCACTGAACAAAGTCCGATATCGTCAGTTTTGGTAAGGAATGAAACAGCAAAGCCTCCTAAGTACAAGCACTACAGTAGTACTGCTAAATGCCGCCAAAGGGTGCTGTACGAGGGCAGCCTTAGCACATCTTGTGTGTTTTTGTCATATAAAATGTCGCTTTTCAGCGTTCGCAGGCAGAATTGAGCGGCTCCACTTCTATAGTCGCGCTCTCACCGCCTTCTTTCATTTCGTACAAAACCGAGAATTTCTGCAGATGCGGTCTTCAGGAATACGTCCAATATCAACACTTCCAATAGCATCCCACAACTATCTGAAGATTTTATGATACAGTTGTTGACTTTAAATATATGGGAGCATTGAAAAGAAACAAGTATCCATGTCCATCACATGAATATTCCAAAATACTGCACCCTCACAAAATTCTCCAGGGATCGTATACCATAAGATGACCAACTTTTGCCTTAACAGAGAACAGTGTGCCCTATCTGAAAGGGAGATGATCATAACGAAATCATCGCCTGAATATGCAGTAATCATAGCTGAATGACAAGTGAAAAGTGTTGTCCCCTCTAGTTTTAAAGCAATCCAGGTTGCAATATAAAGGCGCAATACTTTTTGTAACATAGAATTGCAGCATTTTTTTTCCAAAACAAGTACTTTTTTCAAATAGGATAGCAGTTTGTAGTAGTACGCTGGAGGTAACGTTATATACAGCCTCTGAATCGTAAATCTAAAGATCTAGAGAAAAAGCCTTTGACCAGTTAGTTATTTGAAGAAACGTTTTGTCGCTTGATACATTACTGTTAATATTTTTCAAACGGAAAATCCCCTCAGAATTACATCTTCGCCTATATCTTCTTCTCTGCAAAGTATCTGATCTCGACTCATCATAGCTAGCCGCTCTAAGATTCCTAACCAATATATCTATTTTTTCAACATTACCAATGCTACAAATGTCGCCAAAGGTCTTTAACAGTTCGGTTTTTTTCTTAGCAGATAACGTCAGAAAGAAACGTTCCGAACACAAAGTAGAATGAAGTTATATGAAATTATGTAATATATTACTATGAATGATGGTCATTAGATGATACTCGTGAGACTCCATACATTAGGTTGAGTGGAAAGTTACCACTGACATCATATGCATTTAAAGAAGTATTTTGTAGATATGGAGGGAACTAGATTTATTTGAAAAGCACTGGACAACCACTATATACTGTATATCTCCTGCTAAGAAGCTTTTGGTGTCTTAAGAGGAATGCAATTTAAAGGAATTTCTCCAAACCCGCATAGAATTAATTTTACCCAGATTCTTCTTTGTTTTGGCTGGTTTTTTTGTTGTACTTGCTTAAAACGATGGAAGATCATGCCCAGACTTTGTAAGCACCAGAGTGCGCAGCTGCTATGATTAGTACGAAATGGCACTAAACTACACGTAAAATACCTACTCTGCTCATCTCTCCGCAACTGTAGACAATACTGATAAGCGAAGGTTAGCCATGATATAGAGAGAATCGGAGCGCCTTCTTCAGTCAAACAGTTTAAGTGTCGATTCAAGAGAAGCGGTCCTTAAATTTCATGATGGTGCACCTTTTAGCTTTTATTATTCCTAGGTTAGATCTTACCAATAATCATCAAAGTAATCGCCATGTTCGACTTTCACTGAATCTCGGCATTGTACGATAAATATCTTCTTTTCAGTAAGCCAAAAACCGAGATTTTTATGAGATATTTAGTGTTGTCGAGTTGTCGAAGCCATCGACCATAGCGCAATTTGAAATCACATTTAGGCTCTGACGAAGGCGATCCCGCCGAAACGTTAGCCGGAATAAATATCTCATAAAAATCTCGGTTTTTGGTTTACTGAAAAGAAGATATAATCATCAAAGTCATTTTTTCCGGAAGAAATTCTTGATTTCAAGCATGCAAAGTTCATGGTGTCAAGCCTTTCGATTCGCTAATGGATGGTGCAACAAAAATACCATGGAAGGTGGAAAATTCAAAGTAATACGGGTTAGGTGAGATTGCCAAGCATGAAAGGAAGCGTCCAAGCAAAATTTACAAAACCTCCTTTCCTTATGATTCATATCTCATCTAGAGAACTCAACGAGCTTGATTCAACTGTGCTGTTTGCTTCCAAAAAAATTCCCTCAGAGTCGTTTAAAAGGGCGCGGAACTTTTGGCGTGGACAGCTGTTATATCAGTAGATCAAGGGGAAAACTGTTTCTTTACCTAGTTTAAAAGTACACTAGGGTTACTGCCAAGCTCAATTAGGGTTGGAGCATTCTCAGATCTGGAAATCTGTCCTAGTTTATCTGAGTTCCCCGTAAAATAAAGCTTTTTTTTACCACTGTTGTACGGCTATGAGAGGTAGGCCATATCGATTGCGCGCCAAAAAGACAACGAATGGTAGCGAGAGGATCAGACATCGAGCCTGATCGGGGTTCCCCTGGAAGGGTGGCTTGGGTACTGGCAGATTTCGGGCATTGAGGTGGCTAGACGCTGCCTTTAAGCTTTAGACCGCAATTGAACAAGCTATGGCTGTTAATGGTGAAATTTCTCTGTTAAACAATCAAAAAAGGCTTACAAAGTTTCCATCCATTCGAAAGAGAGGTAAGATACAAAAAAGTGGTACGACCAGGGTCAACCTTGTGCCACGACAGTCACGGCAAGGGGCCGAACAAAGGAACAGGGCAGAAGATGAGGGGGTCGAATGAAGAGGGAGGGTTACAATGAGGACATTCACGGGACTCAAGTTTGTTACAAATTATAAGTAACTCATGTGCACGATTATAGTTTCCATTGACAGTAAATCGCAATGCTATTATATACAGCGTACAAGAATAATCAGCAGATGATCCACCTATGTTGACCAATTCTGTCTTTACCTATCAATTTTAATACTCGCTTTTGAATGTAGCCATCGTATTTTATATTACGACATCAAGCTACAAGGCAAATACTATGTTCCTGCTCAGTATATCAAATTACGTCTATATCCTGGTTTTAAAACTGACACTTAAAACTCTCATTATATGTCTGCAGTATTTTGGCATAAATCTGCTAAAGTGAAATATGAATGGTATTCTCGTACTCGGCTGATTGAGTAGTCCCTGTTATCAGAATCCATTAGGAAAAACCGCACTTGGAAGCCCTTGGATTAGTCCCGACATGTGCAGGCGATGGCTCAGGGTTGACAAGCTTTGAGAATGGATATCTAAGAAACGAGCGAATTTCTACAATTCATATGACAACATGTTTGAGAGGAAGTTTTGCTCTAAACTTTGAGAGAGCTGAGAGCTAACATCGACTCCTTCATCTTAGATGGAGTTAGCCGTGACATTACCCCAATTTAGCCATGACTACTTAACACTGTCACGGCTAAATTGAGGTACTGTCGCGGCTAAACAAATCCTAGAAACAAGGCAACGACGGCAGCTTTGTCTTTTGTCAGGCTTAAATCGAAGTTCCTTCTAATACATATTATGATGTTTGTTCAAAAACCCCGACCTTCCTAGTACTTAACAAAGTTTTTTTATAGGCTACTTATGGCGTTTTTCGAAAAAAAAAAGGCGCTAAATATATTGTATCGTATTCAGTGTATGTAGGGCCACTCTATTACACGTCGACTTGCGCGAAAACGACGACTGGTGTTAGTACTGGTCTAATAGGTTTCCGTAGCGTTCTTTTTGAACTCTAACATACTAGTTACTGTCTCCTTCAGTATTCTGCGAACACATACGAACAGACGGCACTGCCGCGATGCACGGGACAGCCATGCTGGGAGATGGCTGGCCGCCGATCGATTGCTAACGTCATGTTAATATGTGCGTTCGCGGACTACTTGAGGAGGAAGTACTTACCATCGTACCATTTCTGCCTTATCTTGCGAAGTAGCCGTTGTGAAAACTCCTATGAGTTTGCAAGTAATGACTTTCATCGAGTAAAGTGTAGAAAGAGGGACGCGATGTTGTTCTGTACAGAATCAGCTGAGGTTAGCGAGGGTGGGGGTAGAAATTTGAAAAATGTGTCATATTTTCATGGCTGACCCTGGGTACGACACATATACTTCGCGGAAGATGTTGGAAACAGCTGATGCAAATCCTCCTTCAGTATATCCCGATCGCAATACTACTATGCGCTTCCAAGCCATTTTGAGCACTCTTGTTTTTTAAAAGAAATACAGCAAAAGTTGGAAGTTTCCAAGTTGTCAGCAGTCACGCACGTGTGATTTAGCGTCCAGAGCGCACCATAATTCCCCGAAGCAAGCATTATATTCCCCTTATTTAAAAAGTTGTGTTCCGCAGCCCACTGCATCATTCCCTGACTGATTCAGGACAGAATAACATGAATATTAATTCAGCTGCTTTTCGAAACAAGCTGAAAATTCGAGAAGAGCCAAATGCCCCGTTCTGTCCTCGTTACGAAGTGTGCGTGTATTTCCGTAATGCGCTAGATGATTATGAGTAACGACGGGGTATTTGGCTTCACTGCATTTTTTACGCTTCTTACAGAAATTTGTGAATATGGTATGTCACTCTGCTCATAAGCGAATCTTCCATTGCGCTGACCACTGCGGCACAAGCACTTTCCCTCAATTTCAGAAACAAACATTCATCAAATTTTCTAAATATTTAGTGTAGCATTGAATAAATTGCATAGTTCTTCTTTTTTTCTCCTCTGTTAGCAGCTGTTGTGGCGATTGCGGGGTACAGGTTTGTGGAAGATTCTTGGAAAAAAATCGAAATAACACCAGTATAGTGAAGCCGCGAGCCTGCACTTCAAAAAATTTCTTATTATTAGATGAAACAAAAGACCTATAAAAACGATAACACTAAACGACAATAGAAGTAGCTACGAGCCTATATCAGTCCTTTTTCAAATTTTTCTTGTTCCCTGCGATGCAACTATATTCGTTCCTCCAAATTACACCTTTTCAGTGAACGTCGCCCGTTCAGATCAGTAAATAGTAAAAGTATGGACAGATGTTCTTTATCCATCCAACCCTATATAACCTACGTGTACGTAGTGGAATGTGGTGTGTAGCAATTAGGCGTGGGTGGAGGCAGACGGAGATGCGCAGAATGTCGAGCTCTGCCCGTCAAAAAGCGCAGAATAGCAAGGGAGATACATATGTGATCGGTAAACGTTTCACAAATATAGAAAGAAAGGCAAGAGTGGAACGTAGAACAACAGGACAGACCTCGGTGAAGCTCTAACTATTGTAGGTTGTAAATGTGCGCTGTTTCCAGAGCTGCAAAGTAGCTCTCGAATTGACCGATGCGCCGATCTCTGTCAACAAACCACCAAAACCTCTTCGAATAATGATGCGATCCAAAATAAAATAGATCGCTACTTCTCCTCACTGCAAAATTTTCCGTCGAAATAGAATTCGTACCTCCAAATGGTACTGTGCAGAAGTAGTACAATGTTCTTCCTCAAATAAGAACTACGAAGTCGGGCTTGATTTTAAGTTCCCCAGTTGTACTTCAGAAGACGCTTATCAGACGCTCTATGGCTGGTCCAAAAACATCCGTCTACATTTACGCTCAGTGAACGAGGAGAACGAACTCGAACTAACTTTTCAAAAGAAATGCAGCACCTTCGAATCTAGAGCACGTGCCCATCCGTTCCATGCGGTCGGTCTCCTAGCACTCTATTACACAACTGACACTTGGGCTGACACTGTCACCATATCAGGGAAATTGCGATTACGCGCGGCGTAGCTGAAAGGTGTCTTCTGAAGTCCAACCGACGAATTTAACCTTAGGCCAGATCTAGCAGTTCTCGTCTCAGGAGGGTGTCCCACTTCGTGACTAAAGGAATACGTATCGAAGGCAAAGCACCGATGAGCCCGTCATATCGTAAGAGAGACTGATCACAGAAGGACAAAAGAAAGTTGGAGCGGATTAAACGAACTCGAAGAAAACGTCTAAGGCGATAGGCGAATGTATTAGTGCAGAAGATAGACCGATTGAGAAATCAGTTGGGTACGGCTCAACAAAACAGAAATGGATATTGCCAACGGCTCCAAACGCATGTTCTACAACTATGGATGACATCAATGAGAGGATGAAACGAAAGGAAGGGATGCTAGAGTCTGCACGACTCATGAAGACAATTCATTTAAGCATCTAAGTAAGTAAGCAAATAACAGAATGCCTTCCACTAGCAGAAGTCTACTTTTATGTTACGCTGCTTACCCTGCTTTTGGTAATCCTAAAACTCTTCACATACCGCGTTTTGCTGCGGAACACCAGCAAGGAAACAAGTCAGTACGCAATATGAGACAACAAAAACGTGTAAAACAATATGCATCACAAAAAACAAGCACATTTCTCTTTGAGCCATGATACTTACTGTTTAGTAAACTGCAGAATGTAGTAGAAGTAGTGATGTGTAATATTTGAGGAGCTACGTCTCAGAAAAATTAGCACTGTTTAGCTCCCACGCTTTATTTAGGCATTTGAAAAGGACCAGCTCCATCGGATAAGAAACAAACTAATTATAAGTAACGCGAGGTCTAAGGTTCATGATAGTCACTAAGAACATTTAAAAGATATTCGGAAAGCTCCAAACAAAGTACAACGAAGCCATTCTATCATTGAAGCATATATAGATAAAACATGAACTAAACAAACGGTGCAATACATGTTTTTGCTTAAATGTAATGCTTTTTACAGAACTATAGGTATATTATAAAAACATCAAATAGAATAGCGCCATAGTTCTTCCAGTTCATATAGATTATTTACTGCATCAAGTAGAAAGTGTCAGAAATAATTTAAGCCGCAACCTGCTCGCCTTCCACGTTGGAACATAAGAGATAATAATGTAAGTAGAATAAGTAGCTACGTATGTAGCTTATACAGTGACGAATATTATCCCTGAAATAACAACGTACTGTTCCTAGAACAACTATAAGTAAACAAACCTGAACACAGTGGCAAATAAACCAGGATCCACAACAAAAGCAAATAACCAAACAGAATTTTTTTCAAATTTTTCAACCACGTAAGCATATCGCTCTACTGCGAGCATAAATATATGAAACTCGCAAACCACCTACTTGGAATACAAGCTGCGTAGTTAATGTCAATGTAGCTCCCCAAAATACGGGCAATCTGAAACTTCTACATCAAAGTTAAATTCTTACTCTTTATCGTGCACGCTTATGAAGGAAAATTCTATCGCCTAACATTTAAACCAAATAAGGTTCTAAGCCTGGAACTTGAACTCCTGTGACACTTGTGATCAAACACTCGCCCAGCTAATGTATTCAGTTCATCACATCTACACGTCAACAAAACTTTAAACATGTCGAGGTGCTCATCAAGTGTCTTTATTGCACGCGAATGATGAGATGAAATGAAACGGACGAATATCACTGATATTCTCACCTTGTGCTGATCGAGCTATGATACCTATGCTTTCAAGAACGGTACAGGACCTGTAGTTAGTTATACGCCACTGTTCCTTTTGCTATCCATCTTATTACTAGAATTAGCGGCAAACTCCAATATTCTCGAGGCGATTTTCGGGCTGCAATGATGCCTTCAACATCAAGTCACTTACCTCGAAATCAGCTCATCACAGTCATTCTTTCTACGTTCCTAAACTAGTCACTGTGCTTTTTCGCGTCTATTACTAGCTAAGCATTCACAGAACGTACAGCAAACCAGCCTACATCATGATTGCAGGTGCAGAACAAGCCAAGCACTCAATCTTTGCAAGCAGATCCCAGCTAGCATCAGAGTTTAGCACAAAAACAAAGAATATTTTTTCAATATCCATGTTCTGTCGAAGAGCGGTCATGAACTAGTTTGTATCTTATGTTATCTTTATGAATTTCTGTCGACTCAACATTTGCAGTACGCGCCTGTAACGCCTGTAGCAGAGACTAAAAAGTTCTGTTCATGACCTAGCCATAAGCACCCATCAGTGATGATTTCGTGGTTATATCGGAACAAACAACTGTCACTTTTTAGAGTGTCTCCTATTGAATAACGTATTTTTCAATACGTTTCCTGCAACTACAATGACTTCTACATTTTAAGCTTGCGAAAACATGTTGTTGACGTTTCAAAGCGATAACTGAACAAAATTTGCGTATTTGTTTACCTCGTTACGACATACTTTATGCGTATTTTCCCA
>KN549463.1:86952-99484 GCA_000797555.1 Oesophagostomum dentatum | reverse complement strand
CCCCATCAGAATAAAAATTGCAATGCAATAGTTTATTAAAAGGTATGCAGACACTTGTTGTAAAGAGTTAAGTCTTAGCCATAGCTTAGTTATTCTAAAGGAAGCTCCTCCAGTTCTAAGCTGAGCCCAGATGAAGATTTTCGATGATTTTAGTTTAATTAGGCCTTTTAATATTTTGTAAGACAAGGATAGGTTATTCCTTCTTTGACCCCTCCCCAAAGGTTCCATACCAACAACTTCGATTCTTTCCTAGATTTCTAGACTCCATTAATCTTGCCGCTGAGGTATACAGGACATGAGCTCCCTCGCAGACTGCTTATAAGGAATTGGGAGCTCATCATTCGTTTAGGAAAAATCTTCCTCAAAATTACGAAAATATACTTTTTCAGTGGCTGCTGCAGTTATGTCTCGACTACAATTCAGTTTCAGAAACCATATATAAGGGATAGGACGCAAAGGAGGTGCGAAAATGCATCGAAAATGTAGGATACTTCCTAGATCTTTTCTGTGGTGAGAGCTTTTAGTATTCTTCAACTCATTTGGCACATCATATAGGGTGCACCTTAAGAACGAACACTTTATTTCCATTGCCAGTTTTTTTTCGAAAAATGATCGAGCCAAATTTTGAAGTCATGTCTTGTTGTCTTTCGCAGTAGATGCTTCACGATTTTAGTGAAGACAGTGGGGAGCAGACCCGTTCTCGATTCTCCGAAAAAATTAGTCTTTTTCCAAAATATATATATATATACAATATTTATTTATTCGAAGATTCTTCCAGGCAAATAAACACCTAGTATATTTATTTGAAAATAAATTCCGATCAAGTGATTTTCGAAGAAATTCGAAAAAAAATTCGAAAAAAAATGCATGTTCGAATCAAAAATTATTGGATATTTGTTCCAGGTTGAGGAAAAAAACATTTTTTCAATAAAGACACTCAAATATTTGGATAAACTGCTACTTGAAAAACGGTACTTTTTACTTTCCACACAATCGAATTTTGAATAAATTCGAATATTCAGTTCTCTTGAAGACTGAAAATTTGAAAAATTCGAACACGACCTTTTTACAAAACTCGAAAATTGAATATTTTCGAAAACTGGGTTCTTGAAATGTTCGAAATTTGGATAGACTCGAAAATGTGATTCTAAAGGTATTCGAAATTTGAATAAATTACTGGAATTTTTGTAAATTCGACTTTCAAATTTTACTCGGAAACTATGGCAGTTGAATATTCGGATTTTTGATGATTGGAATTCAAATATTCGTTGAATTTCAATTCGAATTGTTCATTCATTCGGTCGGAAGCATAATAACCGTCAAATGAATTCTTCATTCGATCTAATCGAGACATTGCTATAGACAGGGGTGAAGTAACACTTGTCTCTGCTCCTGCTCCTAACAAAACCCTTTTTTCGCAATAATATTAAAGACGCGCTTAGAGCTCGAAAATAAAGAAAATATAAGGAATGTAAAGTGTTCGCTCCCGCTGGAACACCTGGTGCAACGAAAAAAATGCATTTCTTAATCAGTAAAAGGTTAATCTCGTAATCTCAGCAGTCCCAAAAGCCTATGTGTCTTTTAACCATATATAACTACTTCTGTACAAACCTCTTATATGTTCTGGACCATCATTGAGTGCATGAAGAAATGTGCCGCTCAAAAGACCCAGAGACATTGTCCCTTACGATTGCATTTCCAAAAAGGGGTAACATCACCCAAAAGCGAAGGAGCCTCATCAATTCCGAAAACAGCAAGAACTATAGATACTCCGCCAAATTCCTTTCATATTATCCTGAACGCTGCAATGTCCTAAGGTAATAGCTCACCAAACATCGTCTTGCAAACCTGTTTACTAATACGGCGTACATCTACTGTATTCCTAAACTTTTCTAATCACGGTATAGATGGTATGCGCGCAAATGCCAGGCAGATGTTCTTCCCACATTTCTTCTGAGGTAGTCCTGCAAGAAATATGTTGCCTAAGCAATGTTTGTTTTCAGTTGGTTTACTGGTCTAATGAAGAAAATCGATGAAAGTTAAGTGTGCAAGGAGTAAATCAAAATTCCTAATTTTCAAATCTACCATGCTGGACATTTTGTAATATCCGCATCAACCGCTTTAATTTGTAAGGACAGAAACCACAACTTTATTAGTTTCTTGCATGTTTCATTTACCAATTTAGAGTAAAAATAGCAAATCTAGAAGAAAATTGAGTCCAGAAGACCCGTCCAGATACCTTAACCATTATATGTGTGCAGCTTGCCGTAGGTCCATGCGAATTTACGCACAATTGTTGCGAAGACCATCCTAAGCAATTAATTAAATTGTTACATTTTCTTTTAAACGATTTTATTTCTATAAAATATTGCACTGGACGCGATGGATAAAGAGAAATGAAAAAAAAAGAATTCTATTAGAATTTTTTAAGGATCTACTTCCAAAGCTTCCATTTTCCCATATGACGTTTTACAACTACCGTTGTAGGTAGCTACTTTGTTCTGTGCATTTTTTTTTAGAATTTGAAATTCTCCTCATGCCCTTCGCTCTCTTTAGCTTTCCCTGGCATTCCCGTTGAACCTACTAATTTAGGGTGCCGCGGGAGTGACGACTTAACTTTTTTTTAGATTTGCATTCCGGAGTTACCTAAATCTTCTCTTAGGAGAATAATCCTTATGTGCGATTGTTACCTAATATTCAATATTAAAGAATAGCAGGTCAGATAGACAAAAGAGAATCTTTGTCCTTATTCAGCGAGCTCCCTTGTGAATTAATTAGGACAAATGAGATATACTCCTTTCGGAAGACTCTCACGGCGGAGTTTAACTGTCGCCAGACAATGCGAATGCAAGTCAGCTGTACAGTTCTGTATCCTAATGCACAGCACGATTTTTAACGTTTTCAAGATCCCACATCTGGGCAGCTGGACAATGTTCTAGGGCCTCTATGCTAATTTGACGTCAGCAACAACGTGTACCGTCTGCAACCAACCATAGGGTCCCACCCGTTGGAGTCCTACAAAAGCACTGTGTACTTCGATCGGGTATCTAACATTTTTTTCCGTTCTACTAAAAGCGGCTAATGTATATCGCTTGATACTATCAAGCTTTTCGGTGAAAAACCACCGAAAACTGTTAGCCTTGCTACCAAGACTTTTTAGCCGCAAGTAGGGTGTTCCAATAAGAACGACATTCATTTTCTTTAGAAATCCTTTCTTTTTTGAGCCTGATACTATATTTTATTTCATCAACTTCGTAAGGCAAACGCTTGGTTGTTTTACGTGAAACACATTAAAAAACAGATCATTCTCAGCTGTGGAAAAAATCTTCTTTAAAAAGCTACACTTTCCTTGCATTTTCACCCTGTTTTGATAAATACGAAAGGCAATAGATTATCATTTCTGTTATTGAGTTGAACCCAATAGAGGATACATATGTTTCTGCCACCTGATGAGATTTAACTGAAAGTTCTTGAAAATCGTTAGAATTTTGCATTTAAACAAAGCATACCGATAGATAAGCGAAAGTGTCTCTCAGAATGCTTCTCCTAAGCTATAAAATCGCAGACCATACACCCTACAATGACATTCAGATCGCGAAGTTTGGAAAGCAAGGAATTTTTAAAGAAAATATGGTGCACGCCTTAGTGTGGCATCAGTAGATCTGACACAAGAGATAGTACACTAATTAGAGAAGGCACCGATCATTTCTTGCGATCTGGTGGTAGCGTAGAATTTGGCAAGGCTACTATCACTTCACTTTTTCCATTTCCCTCCACATTCTCGATGTTCGTCGTCAGTTTTTTTCCTAGATAAACATAATCAGAAAAGCTGCGGAGACTTACGGGCACGTGAAATTATATAGTAGCAGTCGTTTTAGCAGTGTTCCCGTGAAACAGCAACTCCGAATACTGAGTATACGTTAACTTTGGAACATCGAAAGACAGAAGGTATTAGAATTACAACTTCTAAAAGTTCTGCAGTTTGCTTGCTCAAAAATACTACGGAAATATGATATGATGCAACCGAACCCAAAAGGTGAAGAATGTTCAACTACTAATCTAGCTCTAAAAACTACCCGTAATTAAAGGTCGAACAGTTGGACTGAGTCTACGTATTTGAACGGTAGCTGTTGGATTACTAGCTCCAGCCCGAATGCTAGCTAATAACATCAGCATGGAGTAACACTCGATCTGATCAGCGTATTTCCACTCTTTTCCCACCTCAGTAGCAAAGGGTATCCATCACGCACAATAGGTCTCGTCAGCTATATGTCTTCACAGGTGGTACCGCTCACTGCACTCTCCGTCGTCGCCCAAGCGCTTGACTGCGTATATGTCGCGGGCGCAACTGGCTGCTATAACACGCGTAAATTGTCATCTCAAGTAGCGCCGAAATGCAGCTTGAAGAAATGTGAAGAACTTATCCAACTCCATAAATTCCGCGTTTCCGAACAGAGCGAATTGCCAGGCAGATAATTATCGCATAAAACAGATTTTTTCCACGTGGGATTCAGTCGAAAAGGAAAACGGCGAAAATTCAAAATTTCTAATCTTCTACAATACCAGATAAAACTACATTAAGTTCGAAAAGGCTTGAAAGTTGTAATAAGGGTAGTGTTGCCCAAGGATATACTTAGCACAAGCTGGCAAAATTATGTTTGGGGTTCTTGAGTAGTGCAACCCCCTCATTTAATTGCGTTGCTGTTTTGCGAGTAAAAATTTACTCATAACTGAGCAAGGGTCTGAAAGCAGAGTTTTAAGGGATAAGCTCACACCCTCAAAATATGTTAAACTTTCCGTATGGGTTTTTCGGTGAAAAAGCCCTCCACTAGGACCTTGATGACGCTTTTTGAGGTCTCGTCTGCTATTCTCTTCTTGAATGTCAACCATAAATGAATGTACTGAGCGTAAAGTCGGTATTGCCAGATGAACGAGAGGAGCACCATTCGATAGGGGAAACCTCATCTGAAAAAAACAGAATCGCTTATGGGACTAGGGCAATGGTCTTGCAACCTTTGGGGGCGAAAGTGCTCCAATTTGTAGCTATCGTTTTTTCGTATGGAAATCGAGCTAATTAAATAGGTGTCATAGCTGCAGTGGAGTTTTAGAAAACATGTTAACTGCTCCAAAATACGTGGGTAAAGTGACGTGTTCTACGTGTGCAAAATTTTTCTCGTTTATATGGAAATAGTATGAAATTAGCCGGCCTGTTTACGATATTTGAAGACACCGTTATTGGCCACGTTGGCCAGTAACGACAGCAATTTTATTTCTCCACTCTCACAGACTATCCTTATCATGAAAAAGACATATCAAGGTTATCTGAAAACAGGATCTCCTTCAGGCGCGATGCCGACATTCTTAACTTACCGCTGTTCTTTGCTGAAGAGAGTCAATTTTGAAAACAAATCTACTCAAGTGCATCATTCCTTTTACGTACATTGTTAATTGCCATTTTTTGAAAGCTGTCTAGGCATGCGATGTAGGAGAAACAAGCAGTGCCAGAAGGTGAGGAAGAAGATCACAAAAGTTACGCATAGCACCATTGCTTTAAAAAGATCTTCACCGTTTGCTTGGTGATAATCCTATCCCCACTCATCTGTTAGTCTCTCGCGTAGATGGCTCGTAATCATTTTTACGACCGTACTCCCCACCGATGTTGATGGTGTTATAGGACAGTTGTTATGGTTTGGGGTGGGAGTAGTGCACGTTTTGGACTTTTACAGTCTTTGCAGCCACACACCAGTTCAGTGGTTATAAGTATGGCAACCGTGACCACGCTAATCTAGAACAAGATCTATCGGCCACTTACGATCGACACCAACTCCAGCCTATTCGGATATTTCCCGAACTTCGCCTGTGATAATTACTTAGCAACGACCACGCGCTTTAGAAAATTCTCGTTAATGTCTTGGGCAGGAAATAAGAACCATTAAAGACGCGCTATCTCTATAGACACACTCTGCCTTCTTATGAGCGTTTCCCTATTGCACCGCGTTTAATAGAAGTGATATTTATCCTTAAGAAATTTTGGTTAAAACTTGTGGGGTTCAGCAGGCAGCTACCCATTTAATTCGAGACAAATTGAGAAGATACATTATCTAGGTAATCTTAAAGTTTTTAAAAATGTTTTTCAAAGATTATTTTATGTCAGGTTCGCAAATATCCTCTAGCGTCTAATCATTCAGTTGCAGGCAGCACCCACTTTCAGAACGTTCTTGAGTTCTCGATGGCTTCTGGAAGACGGGCTCAGAAAAATGACCTGAGGTTCAAATATCTCCGCTCAGAAGTCATTCCTAACCGAAAAAAAAATAGCTCCAGAAGGCTCATCTCCAATTTGGTGAACAAGTCGTCCATTCCGCTGCTGCTGGAATCGCATATCGCCTTAAGCGCGAGGACATGAAAGAGTCTTAAAATTCTACTGTGGTTACAGCGCCTCAACTAGGATGCAAAACTAAATGGACATCTCATCTCCGAAATTATGACGGATCTTCCGGAGCAACTCTCTTTGTCGGTTATGACTTTTGAGCTGAGATATTTTGACACTTTTGAGTTCGTGAAAATCCTGCTGATGTCGAAACTTTTGCTTTTTAAGATCGAAGATAATCATGCTGCGATTTTCATGAAATTCCATGTTCTCTCTTCTTGCAGCATCGTCATGGCTGACTACATTTTACGTAATGATACCTTTTTCCGCCTACGAGGTTGTTGAAGGTGAAATCTTGTCTTAGTGGCCCAAGATATGTAGTCACATAATCGTCACTCTTGCTCCACGTTAGACCTTTGACAGCTCCAGATGGTCGGAGCGCCAGGCCACCTAAAGGCACAGTCCCACCTGGAATCGTTCTTGAGATTCTGCTATGAATAAAACCGCTGGAAGCCGCTGGTCGCAAAACCGTAGAAATCAGTGGCCGGAGCTCCCAAAAACATCATTTTTCAAAGCGTAGAAAATTTGTTTTTAGTACTGGGGAGGGCGTGGTTTCTCACATGTTTCTCACGTCCTCCAAATCCCGGCCGAGTGACCTCGCAAAATGCACGTAGCCCGATGCAGCTTTCACGCCCCAAATTGATCACCGTGTTCAGATCAAAGCAGCAAATTTCGTGAAAGCTGTTGTGCAGCTTGTAAGCTTTTTAGAATGGCAAGTCTTTCTTTAGTATCATGCAAAATTACCAAGCTGCTTTGAAGCGAGTACGATGTTCTAAAGAGGAAGATCAGTGGTGTCAGGACAACTCGTACGGAAATGTTTTAATCTAGGCTCAAAATACGGTGTTTTTGACTGTTTTGATCGAATATTTGTATATCACTGGATTCAGGATATCACGCCGGTTCTGAATATACCAAAACCTCGAACATCAAGGCGAGGTGGGACTGTGCCTTTAAAGTTTTGCCGTTGACAACCTCGTAGGTGGAAGAAGGTTAATGCTTCAATCGCTCCAAAAATTGCTTCAAATTGCTCACCCTGGACAGTTTCCTTCACTACACCGAAGTTCATCAGTCAGCCTCTAGGAGGCCAGGTGGATGTTTTCTCGTATAGGTACTTCACAGCAACAAGTCAACACTATTGCACGATAACCATAATACCATCTTGGGAAAACAGAAAACAGTCCAATACTTTGCAAGAATGGCAGGTAAAATTTTGGAGGATGCTATTTTTGAAAGCGATAAGAGAAAAGTGCACGTCTGGCAGCAATTCTGATCTCGGCTGAGCAAATTTAGCAGCTTATCGCTTAGCAGATGCTGAGGAAAAATATGTTACCAACAAGATGAGCTGATTACCAAATATGGTATAAAAGACTAGCACATCTCAGCGTTGTAGTACATACAGTCTGAAAAATCTAATAATGGGCTCGTATGCGTATTTTTCAAAGATGTTGTCGACTTTTTGTCATCTAGTTCTTTCTTCGATTAGAACTGATCGTCTATCTTTGACCGCCACCGAATTTCGCTATAAACTTGATCTTTACACTTCATGCCTTTGTGTTTTGAGCCGCAGTCTCCAGTCATTGATTTTTCTTCTTACATTTTCTTCGAAAGGAAAAAGCAGCTTATTTACATAGCTCAACATAATCTTTCACCTTTCTAACGACAGCATAGTATAGTAACTTAGCATGAAATTCTCAGAGTAAAAATTCTCAAACAACCTACATTTCATGATGGCGTTGCGTGTACCACAAATGGACCGATCCGTCTTTTTTTGTTTGTCATAGGGAATATGGAAATATGGTAAAACATAAGGGTATTAATAGACGACCAAGAATTGCGATCTCTAGTACTTGATGTCATAAGCGAAAAAGTGAAAGGATTCAGAAAGAACTAAAGCTGAAAAATTAGAAAAGAAGTCGTTAACCTCTAACGACCCCTTGGTATCGCTCAAACGCACGGTATCATCGCCTAATGATCTATTCTTATCACATTAGTATCGACTTTCGTTTACCAGCACCAATTTGTCCGTTCTTGCCGTTGCTGCTTGTTCGAACAATAGTCATATTTTCAGCTAACGTTCAATATTTTAAGGCAGAGCAAACTAAACACTAGAAAATGTAACCTTTTAAAATGCACAGTTAGTTAGTTACGCTTGACTGTAGTTGTCACTATGGTGCAGTACTTGTATTAGGACTTTATACGGTGTTACACACGGTGCGGTGCGGTGGTACTCATTACGAAAAAAAACTCATTGGTGAGCTACTTAATCACTGCTTTACTAGGTCTGTGCGGTTTTTCCTCAAACAAATGTAAACTCAGAAAATGCATCAAACTTATCTGCCACTTGATTAAGTCATCTTTTTTCAGCATGAGCTGCTCGAAGACAAGGTGCGGTGGACCCGGCTATGCCAGCCCAAAAGATGCGATGAAAGGACCACGAGAAAAGGTACATCGCCAGTATATGAGAAATAGCAAAGAATCTCTGAACTATCGCAGGGGCACCCTCCCCCCCCCCACCCTTTTTTTTCAGAATGCCTTTTATGTTCTCTACGGATTCTAAATATGTCGATAAGGCCCGCAGTTTTCAAAAGGCCCCCTCAGCAATTTTTCAGAGAAGAAAACGTCCGCAGAAGGCATATCGCCAGTGTAGAAGCGATATCGCGGACGAGTAACCTGTCTCGTTATTACGCTGGAAAGCTGTATAGGCTTACAAAAACCATTCTTTATGTTCTTCTATGTTCTGGCTCTGAAGCGTGACACTCAAAGCTAGATGAAATAGGTAGCCTGTCCGCGAAATCGTTAAAGCATGGGTGGCACACCTCTCTTGAAGCTTTTTCTGTCAGCATTTTAACCTTTTCTTTAAATCCAAAGCTTACTATAGGCCCTTTCCTAAAATACGTCAAGAACTCAAAATATGTTGTGTACCTCGGCTTTACTTTTAATTCTCCTAAGAAGACACTTTAGGTACTCTTCGTCACTTGTCCACATACAAAAGCCTCTGGTCATGATATGCTGGCCGCTGTAGACGTTGATCCCGAAAGCGAAACATTTTGTCAGGTGAGTATGTCGCGTTGTAAGCTTTTTTTCTTGGAAATCTCAAGCTTTCTCCTCAGTTCGTTTGTTCGTTTCTAGTAAATTCTTAGGCAAAGATTTGAAATTTACAGCCAGTGAAGATATTTGTCAAAGGACATACTCTTCTAGTTAGTCATTTGACACTAGAGCGAAGTACTGTACAATTTGCAACATACAATGGCATCGGCTGGGATGGGGGAATTTTGCGAGATTCCGGGATTTTTCGGGAATTCTGAGCTGAACCCAGCATAAGAATTTTTGCCCAAACATTCTCGTTCGGTTATCACCTACGTACATGCCGCCCTCATCCTGATATCACTCAAATGCCTTCATATTGTAGCGCCTGTCATCTATACTTTGAACTCTCCATTCATAACGTTGGCCTCGCCCAAACCCTGCCCACACTCCTCCCTCTGGGTGTGATTGGCCTAGCGTTATGAATCAGTGGTTTAAGATACCGGTGACAGCAGCGATGAGGTGAAGCCATTTAAGTGTTATCAAGAAGGGCAGACTGCTATAATTAAATAAATACATTTAAGCAGAAGTTGCAGAAATTCCTATGATATGTTCTATCCAGAAATTCAGCTTATCCCGTGAATTTTTCGCCTTCCCGCGGCCTCCGCTATAGTAGTCAGTAAAAGCGGAACGTTAAATATAATATAAGGTGCACAGATTTGTTCTAAATCGTCCAGGTAAGAATAAGTATCTGTTGGGTCGAGCAAATTGGGAGGGATCAAGGAGATATACAAATTTAGTCCAGGTAATTACATAGCTATTTTTAGCAAATGCATTTTTTACAGAGACTCCTTAAGGGCAGCATCCATGTTTAGAAAGCTTCCTGAATTCTCGATGGATTCTAAATGAGGAACTCAAAAATTGGTTGCGATTCAAAGTTCTTGGATCACAAATCATTCCTGACCGAGGAAATCGCTCTGGAGAACTCGTCCACAATTTCACGGACGAGTTTTCTATTTTGTCGCGCCCCTTCTGTACAGTCGCCTACCGTTTCAAACGCGAGGAATGAAAGAGCCTTATAGATCCACTGATGCCCAGTGGTTATGGTGGTTTAACTAGTGCTCAAAGTTAAACAGACAACTCGTCCGCGGAGTCGCAGACGACCTCTGAAACCACTTTCCCAGCCAGGAATGACTTTTGAGCCACGGAATTTGAATCTCAACCTATTTTTGAGTTGCTTTTTCAAAATCCCTCCAAAAATCAGGAACTGTTCTGAGCGTGGGTGCTGCTTTTAAAGAGCCGCAATCTATGCCGCCTCTTTCTCTATATACTAGGTTTCGTGCTGCATTTGCCAAATCTTTCAGGTGCTGTCAAAAGTCGAATTTCCTAACAAGGGCGATGAAGTACATCACAGTGGTTGGAACGCATGCTCATCCTGCTACAATAATCCGTCAGCAAAAAGGTTACTTGACATCATATTTAAAAAATTATTGAAAAACCACTTCTTGGTTTTCTTAGCCTTTTTCACCTGTTGAGGCGACAGTTCCCCACCAACTTTAAAAATTCTTTGAAATCCTTGCCGTAATTTTATGAGCAGAACCAATAGCAAACCCATGTTATTTGTTCTTTTGCTGTAGTATGTTGGCGTTCACAAATTTTCTGTGCGCTCTAAGTTTGATATCCTAGCGCATCGTAGCCAAAGTGTCCTTGAAGATAATGATATACAACTGCCAAAAAATTATGTAGAAGGAAAACATGCAGAAACGAAATAACTTACTATTTTGTAATGAGTGCATTTGCCTTGTTTAATACATTATAAGTGGGAAGTGTTCCCAGTAGCTCTTCATCCTATTCCAGAACCATGTCTCAGATAGAAATCGTCCCCTTTTTGTTCATACGCAAGCCTTACTGCGATGAATGCATGAAAAGTAGAGTCCATCCATACGAGTAATGCCGAATATAGCGCGGATGTGCAATTACGTATCAGCTGTGCTACAGTGAGCAGCTGAAGCTTGAGAAGCAAGGTAGTCTGCTCCGTTGTGAGCCCGTTTTCAACACAAGCGACTTCCTTCTGCTGCTTCGGCAGTAATGGATACTCACTGTGCACTAGTGCTTAGTGTACAAATACAAGAAAGTCGGCACTACTCCAGCAGTTAAGAAGTTCTTGGATAAAGTCACTTTTTGCCATAAAATAATGATTCAGCAATCCGCCTCAGGCTGGCTCTTCACTTTCATGATCGTTGGAGCATAATATGAAAAGTGATGACTCACTATATGGCCCACCTCCCTTTTGAACCGCCGAGGTTGTTAGCGATGTGCAGCACGAGTTTCCAAACACTGTTCACACTGCCACTAACTGAGCTATTTTAGGTGGTTCGAAAACTAGTCAGCGAATAAAAGATGTTGGCATTCTTAAGTTCAGCTTAACAAAGCATAGCATTATAAAAGTATTAATGCCGCTGTTTTTCAAGCGACTATCGTTTAAAAGAAGTTACATTTTAACAGCTTACCTTCCGGAACATCAAGTACTTTGATTTCTGGTTACGCGGAAACCTATCTGTTTACGTAGACCAAATACAAAAGAAGGGACGTGTGAATTTCCTATAGCTTCTTAAATAGAATTAATTAGTTGCTGGGCTAAAGCCAGCTATTTACAGAACACATATGATACTTCCATGCCTCAACTCCGACCGAATCTACATCGTCAACGTCGAAGACGAAAATAACATACGGCTCGACAAGGTACGGCTACGACAATTTGTTCTGTGTAGAGTGTCACGAGTGCGAAATTACTAATAATTAGATTGAGACCTGCTTATCAAGGGAAAAATTCAAAAAAATCTACCTTTGAAGAGGAAGATAGTATACTATCTTCCTTTAGTTGTTCTGTAGTTGGGACTACAACATAGACCTGATTTTCAGACGGATTACCAAGAGCACAAGCTTTCTAATGAATTGCTGCGTCGAAACATATTTTAAAACATTTGTCAACATATTTTAGCAGTTGGTCTATGCGGTAAACTGGAAAGACCATTAATTCTAGAACGGTGAAACAGTAATGGCTTCTGTCCTCTTCTCCTT
>KN549462.1:53453-66919 GCA_000797555.1 Oesophagostomum dentatum | reverse complement strand
AGCAGGATCCATCCGCCAGAAATTTCCAGCAGGCATGTTGGTCGCAGCTGCGCAAAAAAACTTTCGTAAATGTGGAAAAAGAGATGCGGCAGTCGTACTAGGCTACTTAGCGCCTTCGATTTCGGAATACGCAACAAATGTGAAGAACTCGCAGGAGAAAGCAGTACTGCCGTCCACAATGGGGCCCGATGCAGCTCTCGCACTCATGACGGATCTCCATCTGTCAAGGAAAGATTACAAGGACTTGGGAGAAAATGCGAAACTATGTAAATGTTGACCTCTACCGGCTATATTATCTTGCGCAAGATGCCAAGAAGCGGCGCTACCCGTGCTCCCTATACGAAAGCTATTCGAAGATGCGCAAAAAGCACGAACAAGGATAACAGGAGCTTTAGGGAAAGCCACACAAGAAAAGACCCAAGACAACACGATGACATTGATCTCTTCCATAGGCAGTTATTTTCGTCTGATACGTTTCGTTTCCGAACCAAAGCTCATTTTATATCAACCGAAGCTTTACAACTTTTTTCCGAAGGTCCTTCATAAGCTATACCATTCCATTTTATGCTGTCACTCCGAAAGTGGCAAAGCTCATGTATGCAACACTGTCTCCCTTTTTTTCGTATATTGTTGCAGTGCAACTTTTTTGATACAGAGTCTCTCGGTAAGCTACGAAGTATAACTTTTGTAGATAAAAACAGCATGTTTTCTTAGAACAAATGCCGTAATTAGGGCTTACAATTATTCGCTTAAATAGAAGCAGCTGATAACGGACTGTATGATAAGATATCAGGGTCCCGTGTAAGAGGAACAAGAAACTGGCCAGGAGGAACATATTATATATATCCACTAAGTTTGGTATGAGAGCGACCACTACTACGCCAAGTAATTAATTTTGAGCGTCTAGATGTTTGAAATTGCTCATTGTGCATTGGTGTAAACAACACATGTGCTTGCTTGATATGATAGGCATAGAATCAAGGGAAGGCGCCGAATGGTCGGCACACGCCGTGTATGCACTTAACCTGCGAAATTTCCGGGCCCGTACTGCGAATACTCGGAGCAACCGAGTCCTTACCAAGCTGAAGATCCTTAATGGTTCTACGCAGAAATCTTGTTAGCCTTGTCTTTAACTCATTTAGGGCCTACTATTTCGATTTCATCCTCGCTTTGGCTAAAAACACTCGCAAAAAGAAGTATTTTTAAATGCTAAATGGGATCCCCAACTGATCTTCCTCTGCTATTTCCCCATCTTTATGTGGTTTAGCACTATTAGGTCCAGCTGGTACTTCACCAAATCGTGTGAGACGCCCTGGGGTGAGATGTATCAATGTCAAATAAGGTCAAGGTCGGGTCGATTGCTATACTTCTCACTACATCACTAGGTAGCCACAAAAGATCGACGTTTTGCCAAATGAGGTAATTATTTTATGTTGGTGCTTGGTATGACACTTATTAATTACTAACTATCTTGAGGCACTATCGTTTCAAGTTTGGAAGAAGAGAAAGGTGAAGTGTGCCTTCAATTCCCGACCGGTCGGGAATGCATCCCTACCCAACATTGCACAACTTGAAAGATCGGACGACTGTTACCCATTTAGATAGTGTTGTTACACAAGAGTGATCTGATTCCCGACCACAACCCGACCTTAACCCGATTTGCACTGATGCATGCCGACCTGGTATGACGAGGGCGTGCTGCTGGCGCGCTCTAATCTTGATCCGAGTGGAAAGCAAAGTGCAAAAATACTTGGAAACATGTGATGGGATGGAAGCACAGGCCTCCTACCCACTGCTAACTAGTACTTCTTTGCTTTATATCTGCTTTATCTACTACTTCAGATTCAGGATCACTGCATAAGTTAAAGGAAGCTTCCCCTTCCTCAACATATTTCTTTAGCAGTGACTGAGGTTTCAATCCCAAATGTTAGTTTCCAAATCTGCCTAGAAGAGATGAAGCAGTCCCGTCGTTACGAGCTGTATTAGTGCCGAAGCCTGTTCAGATGCGTTCTTTTTCGCCATCATATTATTATTACAGAGATTGAGCTGATTCCGGCCACCGAAGGCTTCAGCCTTCACCTGTCCCTGCGTACATTATGATGTCCACACTGGAAAACAGGGAGTTGCTGGGGACCTCTTCAGAACCCTATCGTCTTGTGGATGAAGACCGCCTGGTCCAGCGACTCGGAAATACTCGCACAATCATCGTGGGTTAATTTCTTCTAGTTGTTTTTGCATTCTTTTTAACTTTTAAAACAGCGCAAAGAACTAATCGTATGAGGTTTTTTTCGTTCACTTCGTCCCATAATAAGAGTGAGTTTTGATCGAGACGCAAACATGGGTGGAATACCCCCCGGAAATTTGGCTCGTCGGAGGGTGATAGTCCTGAAGGATTCTTTGGTGAAAAAGCTGAAACTCCCCTTCATCAAAAAACCCGGGCAAGGGGGGGGGGTGGGGTGACAGGTACTCCTCCTAGTTTGGGTAATAGGTCCGTGGATTACCTGGCACAATATTATAAGTTGAGTTTTGTCGAGGCGGCGTCTTACCGTAATCTTCGCAGTTTAGGCGGCTTAGCCTAGGCCATAACCTAAGCCTAGGCGTAAGGAGCTCCTCGGCGAGTCTTAGGCTTACGCGTAGAGTGCGAAGATTACTGTAAGATATCGCGGCGGTAGCATTCAGCTAATAATATTGTGTACCTGGCTCCGACCTTTCCACCCATGAAGGCGAAAACATCACATTATATACTGGTATCACATGGCTTCCTAATTGCGAGTATCACTGTGACTTTGTGGAATAGAGTTGTAATGTATAGCAATGAAAAGTAGAAGCTGAAGTAATTATACACAGTCTGTCTGCGCCAGCCTGTCCGATCGCGCGGTCTGCGTATGAGCCCTGCGGCGAGATAGCGGGTCCCATGGCTGCTCGCTTAGGCTGCCGCTATAGTTCGTTTGGCGAACTATAGCAGGGATCATCGCAGACGCATGCGACTGTGAAGTACATGCGTATTGATCGGTGCCTGCGTCGACGTCGACTGCAACGATTTTCGCAAATGTCAGCGTCGCCGGTCACCCCTGCTATAGTTCCTTGCGTCTCCCGACGCAACTAGCTGCGTCGGGAGACGCACATGTTTGCGTCACCAGCCGCAGAGTGAGGGGACCAAGATACTTATTGATCGGCGATCCCCGACGCAGCCATCTGCGTCAGCAGACGCAGCTAGCTGCGCCTCCTGACGCAAACGTCTGCGTCGACGATGAGCCCTGCTATAGTTCGCCAAACGAACTATAGCGGCAGCCTTACAGTAACCGGCAGCCGCCGTTATTGATTGAAGCGGGCATGGGACCAGCCATCTCGCCGCATGCCTCAATACGCAGACCGCGCGATCGGACAGGCTGGCTCGGATAGACTGTACTCGATCTTACATATATGACAAGACCTTGTGCATTTGACCTCAGATAACCCCTCTAGGCAAACTTTCAGCTAAGAACAAGATTTTAGGTTTTTAAAGCAGATATTCTTGAATAATGCTCTTTTCTAAAGTTTCAGTACTGTTATGATATGGTCGTGATTTTACTACTTTTCCAAAAAATAAGCCGATACAGATACATACAGACTTTCAGTGATTTGCATTTCTTAGTTTTTTTTCAAATATGGCCATGCTTTGGATATGAATCCCTTACGTGATAGCCAGAGGCGAGGAGTGGAACTTCCTAACATTACCCAGAGATAGTTCAAACACTGCATTAGCGAAATAGCGATTTACGCCTTGGCCGTTCCTTGACCGCGACGGTCAGATCAGTTGGAAATACAGTGGATCGTTTTTTTTTGAAGAGAAACAAATTTTCGCGGGAAATCAGCTTTTTTCCTTAATACGTTTTTATAACATCGCCAGGTACCTACTTCACGGTGATAATAGGGTATGAAGTCAAACTTTAAAAACGAAAGCCTGTAAAGAATATAAGGTTTACTCTCTTGCTACCGCACCTTGTATTTCGCTGGAAGAGGAGCTGTGTACAGGTTTTGCGCAATTTCTTGCAATAAGGACGGTAAGATAACCGAAGATATGCTGGTGTTACGTAATCAAGAAAAAATTATGGTTATGAGACTCGTGCACCACACTGTTTAAGCGCGCTTTAAAGTTCTCATAACAAAATATTTGATATGTGTAGTGTTTTTCAAAAATATTTAGACATTTTCACACGTGCATCTTATCCTGCGCTTTCGTCTGGACTCTCCTATTATGCGGTGGTCTCGCCCATGCTCTGGCCTGTCGAAATAGTTTTGAAAACGACTATAGCTTAGAGCTGGGCGGCGGCAATTTTTACATGCTTAGCTGAGTAGTCTTCTTCAATATAAGGTTTACTCACGCACCAATATTGCTTCTACGAAAATCTATAGTTTTCCAAAATGTGGTCTGCTGGAATAGACTTTTAAATGTTCTCGTTTAAGAAGAACTCCTCAGAAATCATCTGTGCACAAGCACTACCAATGCATTTCTTGTATATGATTTGCCAGTTCTTAAGGTCCATAATATCGCTCGAAAAACTCGCTTGTCGAGGTTACGGCATGCCAACTTTGAAATTACAATCGCGGAAGTTGCTCAACTGATGCAAGGTCTTTTTGAAGGAAATTTTTAAACGGCCTCAAAATATTGAATCCGTTCGGCTTCAACAAAGGGAACTCTAGGGTGTGACTGTTTCGGGAAAATACACTTTAGCTTTTCTTGTCCAAGGTGAGCGAACTCAAAATATGCGCATTTACTCGGTAATTTTCCTATCGATCAAGTTGTATTTATTGTGAATGCCTTGTTAGAGTGGAAGGTGAATGCAATAGAAAATTTTTGTTGAAGTCTCTTCTTTCTTTTTTCGACTTTGTTTATCTAGCAACAACTGACATATTTTCGGTCACGTTCATTGTTTTTTTTCGAGAATTGATTACTGTTTTCTTTTTATTATTTTTCCTCAATTTCTCACCATTTAGGCCCACGAAGCTTGTGTGAATACTTTACGCTGGAATCGAGGTGGCACGTAAGTTCTACTGGCTTATGTCTGTGTATAATAAAGCTGCCTTCTGTAGAACTCAAGTTAGTATGACTTTTCATATGTTCACCTCCGTTTATAGCTTGCTAGCTTCCGGATCCGATGATCGCAGAGTGAAGGTGTGGAACCTTGCTGGCGAATGCGTCGCATCTGTTGATACAGGCCACCATGCCAATGTATTCGCTGTCGAATTTTTACCAGCGGGTAAACGAATCAGTTTTTCTTTTTCGTTACACTTTCCTTAGTGTTTTCACATTGCTTTGCTTGTCAAAGAAGTTTTACAGCGGATACAAACGCTTACAGGAAATGATCGTATCCTAATCTCAGCGGCTGGCGACCGCTTGGTAAAGATGCATGATTTAGACGGATATAGAGGTGAAATTAAAGATTTTAGCGGATTGTTTTTGCGCATCGTTCAAGTTCTAGTGTTTTTGCAGATGAGCCAATTACCTGGACAACAAATGGACGTGTGAAGCGCTTAGCAACAGCTCAGGATGAGCCGTACTTGTTCTGGTCAGCTTCGGAGGATAGCTACATTAGGTTTGCTACATTTTTCTACATTATTTGACCTGCCATTCATGTTTACTTTACCCTTCTACAAGGGTTGATTTGCTGTATTTCAGAGAGTATGATACTCGAACAAACAGAGATAGGAAGCTAATCAATACTGAGGAGAAACGTGTAAAGTCGTTTGCGATTTGTCAAGGACGAACTGAATTGGTACGCATCATTTTACAAGTTCTACTTCTATTTTTTCCCTGAATTTTGCACGATTCGGGACAATATAAATCTAGTATAAATCTAGGCGATGAAGGGATGAACGATTAGATGAAAAGAAACATGCGATTGGTAATTCGTACGCTAAATCAAGTGGAATAGCTTCACCTGATGCTACGAACTCTTTTTTTGCTGGGACATCTAAGTTCCAGAAATTTTCTTCAGTATGGGAAAATAAAGAAAATCTGTTCTTTTCAAAGGTTTTATTTGAAAAATTGCACTTAACATAAATGAAATGAAACGTGTGCCGTTCTTTGAATCTGCTTAGATGTTAGTGTGCTTTTGATGTGAAGTGATTCAGATAGTCTTCAGGTGGCTGTGGCTACTGATGAAGCTCCAGTTCCTATATATGACCGAAGAAAGCCAGATATACCGTTGCTGACCTGCGTTAATGGTTTGTCTTTGGTTCTCTTTTCTGCTTCTCGTTCTGACACGATGTACTTCTTTAGCTGATGACAAATGTCATGGTAATTTTACTTACACAACTCATGTTTCATTTGACGAGATGGGAACAGAGTGCCTTGTAAGTTGTTTGCGAATCTTCCTAGCTTCCCGGTTAATGTTCGTATCACACGTTTTATTCAGGTAAATCAGGGTTGTGGACCTATTTATCTTTTCAAATTGAAGTCGGATGATCGTCCAACAGTGCTACAGAAAATCAAGCAGATAATCGAAAATAACGAGGAAGGTGAATATTGCTGCTATTGCGATCCCCTAGTATCTGTAGTAACGTGCATTCACATGGTCATTTCCAGTTCCTGCTAACGGCAAGCATACACTTGCGTTCGCGGATGCTCGAGAACAAGCGAAGGAGCTTTTCAGCTCGAAGAAATTTCCTGAGGTTTGTACTGAGAGATCACGCAAATAGAAGAATTTACACGTTCAGATGTATGACTGGTTATTAAGTGTCCCTTATTCCTATTCCACAGTTCCATGGAAAAACCACTAATATTCTCGTAGTTGTGCATTTTTGTCCCTCACATATTAATTTTATATTTGCCAGTACCAGAGCTTCAAAGGTCCAGGTCCTTTTTTGAGTGTTACCTAGTAATTCGAGCATAATTTTGACCTGACACCTGACAGAAACGCTAAATCCATGATTTTCGCAGGTTTTTAAAGCACTTGCTTCATTTCTTTTGCGTTGGTTTAGAAACATCCACATTAAAACAGTTTTTAGAGGCAGTTTGTTTTCTGCGTTAGATACGAAGATTAGAAACCGAAATCATCTAGTAGAGTTTTTTTTAAAAATGTCTGAAATTCTTCTGTTCTAGCTGTTCCATTGTCAATGCCCTGCTATTTCACACATCACTAAAAATTAAAATTTTAAAAGGCCAATTCATGGTTCAAAGCAATTAGTTCAGGAAACAATAATGTGTACCTGAGCGGTGGCGATTCTCCTCTCACGTACTTAGTATCAGAACTCCGAGAATTAGTGGCAAATCCAAACTAATATCGAAATGTGTTGTTGACCTCCACGTTTTCATTATAATTATCTAATTGGATTGAAAGCAGCTGCTTCAGTTACAGCAAGGTTTTTATGTACCTGTTCTGTGCAAGGTATATGTAGAGGTGGGGACGCAAGTCAGCTGGATGTCAGGTTAAGCCGCTTCATTCCGCGAACCTCAAAATCAACCACTTTTTCAGCTGCCTGAAGCTGCAGCCTAAGGATGCTGAGCTTCTAGATGACTTGCGACCCCCCATAGTAAGGTATATTCCATTAGTTTCCTGGTTCCTTGTTCCTTGTAATATTCTCCCTCAAAAATTTGTTGTACCTTCATCGATGACTCAACACAGATGTGCTTTAGGCAATCGATATCTATAGTCGTGCCTTGTCCCTTTCACCAAGTGACTATGATCGTAGTGTGCTTTTATCAAACCGTGGTATGGGATATCTGTGCAGAAGATGGGAAGGAGATTCATATGCGTGTGTACGGGATTGCGTTGAGGTAAGGTTAACTTGACGTCTTCAAATAGATTATAATTTTCGTCATATTTTAAATATCAAATTTTCATTTGCTTAGGTTTATTAGTATTAGGTTGACAACTAAGTTCTTAAGCCGAAAAAAACTGTTATTTTCTAATAAGTCGAGAATTGACTGGTGCCGGTGATCAGCTCATGTGTTGTTTAAATATGCAGAATAGCTCCATCATTTCGGAATTTTGCTGTTTCCTCAAAAAAGCTTAAGAACTTGGTATTAATATTTGAACTAATATTTGACTTCAAGACACTGCATGTGGTTAGACACGTTTTAAATTAACGGTAGATTTTGAATTTGCGACGCCAGAACAAAAAAAACGCCCCCGAAGGTCATTGCACATTTTATTGTTCGGGTTCGCGGTCGAGTTATCCGCTTTTGTTTGTGCTTGTACCACAGGGCGATGCAAATCAGCCATTGATGGAATAATGCGTCCATTTGTCAAGTTAAAGTACACGAGTGCGGCCCCAGACAAACCGAAATGAGTGACTCATCCGCAAAAAGGCCATTGCTTGCGGGAAATTTCGGGAGAGTTCCAAATTAAAAAGAGGAGATTTCGCTGGTCCGTCGAACCACACTGCTATTAGGGCCAAGATGGGCAAACTGTTTGGATTGGTTGCCTGGCCGTGCAAGCGACTTCACAAACGTTAACAGACGTCGTTGTTGAGCCTTCTGTTGGCTTTTTTTAAATGATTAAATTTTAATTAATTAAAATGCACTTGTACCCTATTTGTGCCATTTATTTATACGTGCACTTTCTGCTGCCTAGTAGTCGATAATTGACCTTACCCCACAGCAAAGGTATTGAACAATTTTCTTCTGTATATACATACAATAAAACAAAATTTTATACTGCCAATAGTCGAAGAAATAGCTTTCGCAACTGAACAGAAGGGTGAAAGGGCTCTTCGCTTACCAGGCGTAAACTCGCGTGAAATCGGACGCCACAAACGATGTATATAGTGTAAAGCCACGTCTGCTCTTTAGTAGGAACCCAAAAGTCTCCATCGGGATATGTAGCCTCAAAATCGACGCAGAGCACTTCTAATCGAGCAGTTTCCGAGCTAACAGTCGGATCAAGTCAATGACCCAATGCTTACTAAAGGTAATTACTACTGTAGGAAGATCTAAAAATAGTGTATACGGCTTTTATTCATATTTTCAAAAGATTTCCTGCTATTTCGTGCACAGTAACAGAATAGACTGTCATTACCATTACCAATGTGAAAAATTTGAAACAAACGCTGTAACTCGTCCACATCAAGATTAGGGGTGCAGATTTTTGGATTTCTACTGAAGAGAACACGGGGCTTCTTACTGTATACATCGTTCGTGCCGTTCGAGTTTACGCTAGAGCAACTTCCGTCGTTAGTTGTTCCTTTCGAGGTTGCTTTAGGGTCTCCTCATCCCGAACTGGGAAAAAGTCCTCAGGATATTTCTCTACAAGATAATTTGGCACTAAAAACGGTGCAATTTTCAGCGCACAATTCTAATTACTCTTGCTTATTTGCATATGCCTTTTCTGACGTAGCGAATTCGTACGAGATCTCTCTCAACCTTCATTTAGGCGCTTCTTCTGTATCCAGGAAACTCTAAAGCGTTATGGAGATTAACTCGGTCACTGATGCTCTTAGAGCAATGGGATCTTGCAAAACAGTGCATCGAATTGTTTAGAAGAAGATTTCCGAACGACCGTTCAATAACGCGACTTACTGACCAGGTTAGTTATTACTTATTTGGACTCAGTTAAAGGATATTTGAATTATTAAGTATTTACTGGTAAGCTGAACTTCACCAGCTCATATCCGGGAAGTTTGTCTTTTTCTCAGAACAACTTTTTGTCACACCAGAACAACTAACAAATTCGATGTTCTTTCGTCTTTAAACATGGGCATTGGTACACATAAATTAGTGATATGCTTCTGCCTCACAGGTTTGCGGCTACATTATTCAGAATATTATATTACTTGTAAAGAAGAAAATTTGAGATACGTGTTTGTTTTTTTTTTTTTTATTTCACAATAGTAGCGGGTTTCCGAGTAGTCAATACCTTCAATGTCACAAAAGCAGGGCTGTGCGTCTTTTCCTACCCTGCTTCTCTCAATTCTGCAGATGTGTTTTACTCCTTCACGCTCTGGTTTATGTCGAACCTCTCACAAATTTAGGATGTCTAGCCGTTTTTGAAAGAGAGCGGTTCTTGTGTTTCAGCTGGGGCAACAAAACTGTTTCAGAGTATTTTCTCTCTTTAGATTTCCTTTCTATGTGGATAAATTGATCAGTACACGTCCGAACATTCAGGTATCGGTAGCAATGGATTCGGCTCACGCTCATCGCTCACATGTCATGACAGATGACAAACACTTCATAGACTATAGTGGTAAGGTTTTGCTCTTCTGTCAGATTAGTGTATTATATGGAAAACTTAGTTTATAATATGTTTTATAGAGAGATTTTGTGGTCAAACTAATACCCATACTGACATAAAAGAGGCAAACTTTTTCGGGTCGAAAAACCAATACATAGGTGAGGTTCTTTCGAAAAGATGGTATAGAACTGCATTTGAAAAAATATTTCTTATATTGTTTTAGTTGCTGGATCTGACTGCGGTTCGCTTTTACTCTGGGAAAGAAGTTCGGGTGTACTTGTCGCTGCGTGGAATGCCGATAGTTCGATTCTGAATATAGTTCAACCACATCCTACACAGTTTATGCTTGCTACTTCTGGAATCGAAGAAGTTATTCGCTTCTGGGAACCAATGGAGGAGGGCAAAGAGGTATTTTTTGGGAGACACGAATCACTTTCAACTTTTGCTGTGACGCCAATCTTTTTAAACAATTTTTCAAGTTTCTGTTCTTACCTTTCATTTTTTCCTTCAGTGTGAACGGCGAATATCAGAACCATGGACGCATTTTGGTCAGCGTAATCGACATCCAACCGATGAACGAGACATATTTCTTCGGCTTATTGGATCCCAGATGGTATGTGTACCTTTACTACCTTCTTTTTTTCCTTTCATAATTGGTCAGGTTGTTAACATAGCTTTGGGAAAGATCCTGAATCCTGAAGCGCTATCGTTAACGCTTCAGCGAAGGATTGGCTGAGTTATGAGATGGTGCTATACAATGTAGTTCATAAGTTAACCCAACATAGGTCATGCAATGGAACTTAGGGAGGGCAACAGAATACCGCAAAAATGGTTCGTCTTCGTCGGTAGGAATAGAATCGTCTTCTAGCGCAGTGACACAGCGAATGAATGACTTCCTTTCCTCGAATACAGAGTACAGATTGGCAAATGCCCAGATGCCAAGATATTATAGCTTCACCCCAAGAAAGTGGCAGTGATGATGGAATGGGCCAGTTTTGATTGGTCAGCCCGAGTAAACTTCAATTTTGTGCAACTTGTTGATACTGCGATAGCGCGCAAAGGTCTAATAGTAAAAACTCAGGAATGTTGTTTCTACGTTTCAATGGCGGCATTTCCGAGTTGCACTATTATCCTAAATGTAAAATTGGGGCTGGGAATTTGTCTTTTACAGCAAAAAAGAGTTGGACATTGTTTCTGAAGAAATTTCAGTGCTAGTACATCCTCTTCCTTTTCTGTCTAGACATGAACCTCATCAAATCGAATTTGTAAGATTGTGAATGAGTTCAAGCACAGGTTCTGGACCAAAGATGGCTGCGATATACTGTCTCCTCAAGTAGTCTGCGGACACACAAATCAGGCGGAACCGATAATCGACCGATCGTCAGGCATCTATAACCACGGTCACCCAACGCGTTTCAACTTGTGTCCGCAGACTTCTTGAGGAGACAGTACAGTATTTGTCATTTTGCTCGGCAAAAGCCTTCCCTTGATCCAAAACTGCAACCGCATCGCAAGGCCTTCAAGCGGCTACTGTTCGGTGGTCAGCCAGGAGCAGCAGACCACCGCTGGAGTTAGCCAGAGTGAGTTGCTGGCGGTGATTTGATCGCCCTTTCAGAAGTTTTTGCCGATCGAAATGACAGTGACTGTATTTGTGTATGCATTTCAGTTTCCATTAGAAATCCCCATGAGACGTTTTCCGTGGTTTTCTTTGCCTTGAGTTATCGCGTACACTGGAAAACGGTTACCAACATCAAGAGTTATTGCGCTACGAAACGCCTTACTGCGGTATGGTGAAACAAGCACGTTATATGTTTGGATTATGCGAAAGAAATTTCACTTTTTTCATATGTTCTTTAAACGAAATCCCACTGTCTAGCAAGTCAATTCCTTTTAAAGCGTACCGATGAGTTATTTCATGACTCAGCGCTCGCTAGGAGGTAAATCTGCGTATTGCATGTATAGGTGAACTGTGAACTGTATAGGTGAACCTATCTGTGATAGGTTCTTGCTCCTTCTGTTAGCTACGAGTTCCCGCGCATTTTCCGTGCTCCTGGAACCAGTATATTCGTCGTTCTCTAGTTGAGCACATTTCGGGATGTATTTGTTCAGCGAACTAAATGATGGGTTTGCCTCACTTCATCCCTTTTCGAAACCCTCTTATTTGTCTACAAGTCGACCCCCTCATTCCCTGAATAATTATGTCTCCGCAGTATCAGAAATCGTTTCGTGACCGCATTCCATTGAAGCCATGAAGCAGTGACGACTTTACGGTCGAGTTTTTTGAATAGCATATGCAACTGATCGATACGTCGTTTATCGATAAATTCTGAGTCGTGCTTCGATTATCTATCGATAAAAAAGAAACATTACATTTTTCTGCGATATTGAGTACATCTTGCACTTCTTTTCAGATGCGAAGCCGAGAAGAACGTCCCGAATGTGTGACAAGCTAGTGCTGTATTTCATCCATGTAGTCTTCCGTCCCAGTGTTCCCCGATGTGATAATTGCAGAAACCCTCCTCCGGTGGTATGTCTACGCGTTTACATCATTGAGTCTTACATGCGGTTAATTTGCATATTGTGAGAAGGAAACGATCAACGATAGAAAATCGAAATCAAAAGTGCGTGTTTCCTTTCCATCCACTTTGCATCAAATTTAGTTTTATGTGTCCATTATTTCTGGTCGTTACATAGATTTTTAACATTGCATATGATTTTCTTGTTTGCCACATAGACTTGCACTGTATATGAATTCTTCATGCGATAAGATTTATGCACAATATGATCACAGTTAACAAAAACTCGCAAGAAAGGCTTGAAACCCGAAGCATACATGTGGGACCAGTCTCATGAACATTATGGGACCTCTAAGTCTTCGAATGAATTGATGCGAAGGAAAATGAATCTAGAATTGGCAACTAATATATCAATACATTCTTCAAGGGTACTAAGACTAGTTGTAAACCGAACAACAGACAATAAATTCTGCAACTTCTAAAGAGTAAATGTAGAATTAACCTAGATTTTGTTGGAGTGAAATGAAAGTCTTGTCCACTTTGGTCAAAAAACTCACTTTTAATGTGATGGAGTAGTAAGCAATCCATAATTGTTAACAGGCTTCAGGATATATGCTAGCGATATCTGTTCAATTTAACTTTGGGAAAAGGACTGACACATTCGTTTTAACCCATGCAAAATTTTTTCTGGAGGGAACGAGCGATAGTGGCTTTTAATAGAATTTGCGCAGCCTATGCTACCTTCCAGTCATTACTCACTGCAGAGAAACTAACCCACGAAAGAAGCAAAACTGCT